>JAOBYH010076661.1:0-11870 GCA_025403525.1 Umimayanthus kanabou | reverse complement strand
ATAAATATTGGGAACAAGAATGACTATTTTGCTTTTAAATATCGCCTACTTGTCGTAACTCTGGGTCTATACATTAAAAAAAATCGTAAACTCGTTCAATCTGATATACAAATCGAAGGTGAGAATTTGCATAGAATCGATACTATTCAAAGCGAAAATGAAGGTTTTTCTTAAAACATGTTCTATTTCCAATAAATGTTTTAGATATAAGTTTAAGTGAGTGTATCCATTCTAACTGGTTTTAAGAGAAAAAAAAACAATTCAAAAAGGTTAAATATATACAATAAATAATTTGTAAACCGTTTCATGATATTGGTTCCACACTATTTCGGGCTACTGGACACGGCAAAATATCAAATTATCTGAAATTTCCGAAAAAGAAAGATGAATGCGAAATAACAAAAAATAGCTCGAGTTGATTCCAGTTCACAATTGTTTTCTTCTTCTCTATAATTTGTTCCGGAAGCTTCCTATACAAACAATTCCGCTTTGAAATTTACGGAACTATTTTCACAGCGTGGATGTGAAACTTGTCAATGATATTAACCACAGGGGCTTTCTCTTCCTTCAAATACCGAATATTAAGCTGCAGTTGTTTAACATCCGTTTTTATAAAGTCCAGAATCTTTCTTAGTCAAAAAAGACAGAATACGTTTGTAAATGTAATTTCGAATTACAATCATGTAACAACACCTGCGATAATCTTGTGTATTATCAGGGTATCAAGGTTGCAAACAATCATAATTGTTTTTTCCTTGAACTCAGAATTTTATATTATTTTTCACTGACCGTGTGTGTAATTACGGGTGTAATTTTCTTATACAGCCTGCCAAAAATCTCAAAATACTCGTAATTAATTATGTGATACGTTTTGTTAGTCGAATACATTTTGACATTATTCAAATAAACGGTGTTCAAATGACAGATGACGGAGTAAACCATTGCAACATTAATCACAAATAGCCGCTCGTATTTTCAAAGTGATATTTCTTTTTCTTCCACACTTTACTCAGCAATACTATGACTGACTTGAGCAATGAACATTCAAATAATTTCAGGGTGAAAGAATATAGTCTTGTACAAACAGAAAAAAGCAGATGGTATTCGTTTGGTGATGTTGTTATACAATTTTCTATGTTTTTATAGTTCTCTCTGCCATATCTTTTGTAATCTTTGGTTTCGTTTATATTTGTTGCCAAAGTTATGCAAATTACTGAAAGTATAATCATTTTATCGGGACGATCCAAGCATCCGGAACAGCAATATTTGCATTTTCACACACCGTTCACAAAGTTCCGGCCTGGAAACACTGAGTTTGAGGTAGGTTTTCTAGAAAAACATTTTATTTTAGTGTTATAATCTTTCGTGTGTTAATATTTTGTGTTGCGAAATTTCAAATTATTTAAAAAGGTCACTTTTGCCAGTTAGAAACTGACAAGTAATTACTATTCTTAACGAAACCGAAATTTGGTTTATGACAATTTTCTGTTTCTGGAACAAGGAAACGGTTTTTTTGGCACAAGCACCATTTTTAGCTGTGTAAATACCTTTTTATTTTACTAAAACATTGCAGCTTATGCGGATTTACGTTGTTAAAGTCAGTGTTAAACTCGTTGTTCTATAAATGCATTGATAAAATTTTTCAAAATTGTTCACTGCGATTCATTAAAAGATTGAGCAGTAATGTTAATGTTTGAAAAGTGAAACGTATTGAAAGAGGGAAACACTAGTACACCCCTTTTTAAAATGCCAAATCTTATTTCCATAAATTTTGAAAGGAGAACGGAGAACTAAATATCGTGAGAGAACAGTGCAACTTTCTATTTGACTTTCGTAAATAGGCGAAAGTAATGCATTTGGGTACATGTATGAACTGAGTTAGATGTTTGGAAAAGGTTTTTTAAATGTGCATGCACTTATACAGACAGACTTCCAAAATGTATCAAGAACATTTTTAAGAACACGTGAAGCTGAGAGCCAAAGAAACGTAAAAATAGACGTTCTTATAATAAAAATAGAGTGTATGCAAGATAGCTTGCCCTGAAAATAAAATATAATGTATAAACTGGCGATGAAGTCACAGGAGATGACTCAGAAAAAACTTAACCCGCAAATTCCTCCTTTCTAGTATATCTATAAAAAAATATCTATATCCAGCATTTATTTAAATTATTTTCGTTTAGCAAATCCTCCTTAGTTTTAGCTTCTCCTAAATTGATTTCGGCTAAAACGGCCTTGCACTTATTTATTTTTTTGGGCTTTTTGTTATCTTAAACTTAAGAAAATTTTGAAGATGAACAAAAACACGATTAATGCTAAGTTGTTTCCAGGTTGTCCAAGCATTCAACTGTGTTTAAAATTTGTTACTTGAAATATCGGCACTTTTCGGAAAGTGTCGTAACAGCTGGTGCTCTTTATATGGTCAATAGCGCCATCAATTACTTCAACGGTTGAAATAAGCTCTTCAGGTTTGCGAATTTACAAGAAACGCTTCATTAACAGACCTTTAAACATTTGTCTTTGGGCCTTACACAATTGTTTCGAAATATAAGGTCTATATTTACTCTAGCAAAACGTGTGTTTAAGCCACAATCAAATATTTTCTCTTTGTAATACAAAATTCAAGTATTTCGGTATTTTCGAAATGATTTGGTTATATATAAACAAAACGTAAAGATTTCAATTTATTTGAGATTTTTATACCATCTAAAGAAATCCCTGTTTTTCTCAACAGTCTGTTTTTCATCATGGTGCTTTTTCATGTATTAAAAGTGGATTGTACGACATAAATGGTTCGGTTTGGTTTCGGCATCTTTTCAAAATCTAGTTTTAAAACAAACGATGTTTATAATATTAACACAACCAGAATATTTTGACTTCTTTTAACAACCGCCCATTTTTAATGTGCTACTAAACTCTGAAATCATCACGGAGGGGAACACTAACACTTTTTTCCTCTACAAAATGACATGCTTCGGTCAATTTCCCTTCAAGTTTTGCATATACATTACCCCCTTCCCCCTTCCCCTGCATTGAAATTAGAAGGACATTTTGAAAAGTGAGAAAAGTTATTTGGTAAAACTCAGGAAAGCGGAAGCCAGACAAAAATGTAATCATGTGATCAAAATCAGAATCAGTTTATTAATTTTAGTTGTATCAAGCTGAACGGCAAGTATTGAAAAATAAAATATTTACATAAAGTTAAAAATACAATTAGTTAAATACACATTTATTTACTGACTACTTTGATGTCGGATAATTTTAGATGATTTATTAAATTTGGAAACTTCATCTCCTGGCCATCAACGTCTTCAGCAGAACTTAGGGATTCAATTAAGGATTGAGAAGACTTCCTTAAAATTGTGAGAAAAACGACGGTTGTCGTTAAGTATTCCGTTTTTGTGAGTTTCACGTTTTTCCAGTCGAAGATTTTGCGAAATTTCTTTCATGAACAGAACTGACACAGCAAATATTAGTAGTAGCGGTTAATTGAAGTTTATTAACTCAGCTGGTGACTTTTGAGCTCATAATGTTTTAAGAGAACGCGAAGCATTTCAAGCATGCACTCCCCACATTACAACTTCTTTTTTTGTTAGTAGATTCTCCTAATCATTTGCAAACTTTCTGGATGATTCAAATTAAAGAAACTGCTTAATGGTTAGTTCGAGTGTTCATAACGCCGTCTATACTTCGAACAATTGCAAAACCTTTTAAACATACATATAGTTTCAATAATTAATTTGAGTGAAATAAAAAAAGAACTTTGACCCAATCAACATTGACTGCCTAATTAAGCTCAGTACGAAACATTTCACCAGTTCTTGATACGTACAAAACGCTCATATTCACTGAAAATTTCATTTTTCATTTAAAGTCTTTTCCCTTGACATCCAGAAGAGGTTCACTCCTGTGAGTAAGTCAACAACTAATTTAAAATACAGTTATATTTTATTTGGTAAAAAGTCTAGCAGTAGTAGTTGAATCTAACGTAGGGTCTGACTTCCTTCAAAACTCGCTGAATTTGAAAAACTGAAATTCACAACAATCTCACATATGTGTTATTGTATTTTAGTAAGTCGGATGACTTTATTGTTCTGGTTTCATCGACAACTCTAGCTATACTTAGAAGTATATACACATGTATTTTTTAGAAACAATTATTTACGGGTTCAATTTGGTGAATCTTCATACTCTTAGATGTAGCCGCTACAAATTTAATCTCATTTGGTTTGATGTTAGACTGACTAGAGCAAGCATATGTTCTATCTTAGCATTATATGGCTTTTTCTTTGTAGTATCGGACAAGCAGGTGATAGGATGAAAAAAGCTTTTGTAATGTGGCAATTTGGATATATTTCTTGCCATTAACAACGACCAAACTTGAAACAATTACATGTGCTGCACGACTGACTTAAGTCTAAACATTTTCGCATTTTGAAAAAATGCTGGCGCATAACGTCCCCGTTATACAGATTTTTTGGAACTCAGTGCTGGTGCTGTATTTCCTTCAATTTTCTTTTACATTTCAGTCGAAACACTTTTATTGCTGAATAATGCATTTCTTGTTAACAAAGGACATCCCTTACATAATTATTACTGATTCGGATTGTCTACAAACTCGGCCTGATAGCGCTGATTGCCGAAGTATATATTCTAATCTATAAACTCATTTCTTAGGAACAGCTATATAAATATGAGACAATGCGACTCGATTTGCCTAAACATTACTGAGAACACTGAATTTCCGAAGAAGTTCATGATCAACCTGCATGCCGTTCATGATCTCCTTTCCGACTCATGAATAAATGGTACTTTGGAGTTTGGTTTCATAACAGTCCGAGTTTTATCAGTTAAGAAAGGAGCAACTATATCAAATTAAACTTTTCAGTAGTTTCAGTAATAATTATAAGGCCACACCACTTAAAATTTTGTTTCTTGAACTCGACGGTCTAGTTTTTGCTAAAATGCTGAAAAGGGGGGTTTCACAAAACCTTGGCGGCCATCTTGGATATTTTTATGATATCAGTAAAAGATCGTATTTAACTCAAAATTAGTGAGAAACTATTGAACTGAACTTTAGTTAGCAAAAAACTATAATTTCATAATAAAAAAAATTAAAATTATATATATAAGCATTTAGAACAGAACAGATATAGAACAAAACAATATACTGTAAAACAGAACAAAACAAAACAAATTTAAACAAAAAAGAACCGAACAAAAAAGATTAGAGTAAAGTAGATAAAAGTAAAGTGGACTGAGTTGAATAGAACAGAATAGAACAGAGAAGAGTACAGTAGAGTACAGTAGAGTAAAGAGTAGACTGATCAGAGGAGAATATCATATCATATCATGTCATATCACATCTAATCGCACTGTTTTGAGTCTGTAATCGCACTGTACTGTTTTTGATAACCAATCGCAAAGCAGAAAAGGTTGAAGCGGCCAGTCGATTCCAAACGTTTTAAAACTAAAACGTATTATCTTTTTAAACGAAAGGAAATGCTTTAAATAGAAATTGGCAATTGAACTTCATGTCGTGCAAATTTGGTCTGAAATTATACTTGCGATGTCAGAGCAAATTGCACTCCACACAGTTTAATTACCATTTTATATCATATTATACCATATCATCAGCATTATTATATCAAAAATGCTATATCATATCTATCATGCCATATCATATCATATCATGTCATATCACACCATGCCATACCACACAATACTTGTATGTAATCGTGCAGGTTTTTGCTTGATTCGGGGAAGTTATCAGGGCGAGTTTGATCGAGTTTTGGCGAGACCGTATTTTTGCAGCTGACTTTCAAGAGAGAAACCAAACTGTCTGTGATTTCGTCTGAAATCACGACACTGTCGCGATTTCGTGAAAAACCACGACAGTAATCTCTGATTGGCTGAAATCATTTCAGATATGATAACATACCATACTAAACGGTATATGTTGATTCACATAAAGACTGAAAACATTGCATGCTTATTGTAATAGCAAAATGCTGTATTTATGGATGTGACAGGTTCGGACATGCATTTGGCAAAAAATCCGTTTCTGGCGAACATTTATTAAATAAAAACTAAAATTTACATATTAAAGCCCATACTTTGTTAATATTGTCGAAAACTAAAAATCATGGAAGTTGAACTGAGTGGAGTGCAAATTGCTAGTAGGATAATGGAATTTTCGTGTGCTTAGAATTTTGGTTAAATGTATTAATTGCCGTCTTTTTCCTTCCGGTCATTGCTGCCAGAGCCAAACTCCACTAAGTAAAAGAACCCATCTGTTTTTATTCAAGTTTGGACCCATTTTCAATTAACTACCTGGCAAAACATATTGGTACAGTCACTGTTGTCTCTGCTGTTAACAACAATTCCCATCTCAAAAACTGTGGCAGCAAACACATGAGTGACTTTTCCTTACTCAGTAATCTTATTTCTTAAGTAAAATTATGTTTTACTTAAATCCATAAAAAGGTCTTTTTTTCTTCTATTTATGATAAATTTGTAACAGGACATAAATGATCCAATTTGTGATTAAACAAATTGAGCTCCCGCTTCGCGGTCGTCCAATTATAGTTTCTTATCACCTTTATCACTTATGATTACACACCGAGTTGGAATCCATTTGGTCCGTTTGTATTTCATAACAAATATGTTTTTATGCTCTTTGTTTCGCGTATCTAGATAAGTAATATTATCTGATCCAGAAAGTCCCGTCGTGTGTCCCAAGGTATGAGCTCCGTTGGCTGGGTGGAGGGCTATTATAAAACAACAAAGACATGCTGTACTGTGGCGTATTTTGGCCACCACGAATCCGTGAGTGGCCGGTTTATATTAGTTTCTTATCACCGTTATGATTACAGACCGAGTTGGAATCCATTCGGTCCGTTTGTATTTCATAACATATATGTTTATACAACCATTCTTGCATAAGGCAACAATTCTTGCATAAGGCGCCCTCTTATTTCTATAAAATTCTTGCTTGCGTATGTGATTTACAGTTTTGACTCTGCATATTTTAAATAGAGATAAATAGAAAACAGTCTAGTTATGATCTTCTGAAAAGATTACAATTCATAACCCAAGTTTGACCTTGTTTGTAATTGCTCTTAGCATTACGACGAATTTGAGCTCCAGAATGTTTATGGAGGTTCATTTGACAAAATATTGAACAACTGAGATCTATAAGTAATTGAAAAACATCGTCCGTTACACCAAAGAACTGTTGCTGCCAATAATTTATCATTAGTCACAAATATTTGGATGCAGCTGAACCAAAACAAATTATTCCCCAATAAAGTAATTCAGTTTATTCATTTACCTCAATTAGTGAAGCATTATAGATGCTGAAAGTTGATAAAATATCGCTCGTAGAAAACAAAGTTATCAGTATTTGACGTACGTTGTACGGCAAAAAGATCTATATCTGAAAGTAAAACAATTTTAAAAATGTGTTTTGCGGTATATTTTCTCATACCATTAAGTGTTGTCATGCAATGTAAAGTTTCAAGTCCAGTTACGGCGTACACCAATATATCACTGTATCTAGTTTTAGGTATTGCAAATACTCCCATATTTTGTATCCATGAACTAAACGTGCTTCGAACCGAAAACAAACAGAAAGCGCCGGATTGATCAGTTTATCTTACTAATCTCAAAGATAAGAGTAATAAAATTTGAAGACAACTAAACGAAAATATTGTTAAATCAAACTTAATTGAACTTTATTAGAAATGAAAACCAATTGCCATTTGTCATTGGATCAGAAATAACAAACACCTAAACAACTATTGACCCCCATCGCCACTAGTGAAGTCCTATTTGGTATATCGAGCGCGAGGTGATCTCCCTAATATATATAGTTCGTTCTTATTCTAGAAGCATTCACAGTGAAGCGACGTTTACGAGCAACGATTAACATAAATTTCATACGTTGAAAGACCAAAGAAGGTAAAATGAGGCAGATACTCATCTGCCTGTTCCTGGCCTGTCTCGTCGCGAGTCTTGAAGGGGCTAGCCTAACCGACAAGCGGGGCCGACAGCGATCCCGGCCGAGTCCAGTCAAGCTGGCTGCAGCACAGGTTGGTCCCGATTAGTTTTCATAATATTTTATACTTATGTTTGCAAAATTTGAGGCAACTTTAGGCCATAGAAAAGACTATTGTTACTACTTAAAATGGTTACAAATTTACAGATTAAAAATGTGTGTTTTTGTTTCTCTAGGTGATTCATACATGCGAAATTGGATGGAATTTTTAAAATTAACATTTTAAAAAGGATTAGTATTGTAAAACGTATCGTTTAAAAAAATTTACTTTTAACTTAATGTTCAAAGTAAGGTACTGTTCTTGTCAAATGTTTCAGTATATACCAAAACCCTTCTATTACAACTACTAGTACACACAGTGTTGTATGAAAATTAAACCATGAAGTATAAAAAATTTCCAACTGTGAGTAAAACACTCATCGTGTTCCAACAGAAATATTTGTGATCAGAGTGTAATGTAATTAAGGATGGGAGAGGCGGGGCGAAAGGCATTTTTATTTCCTATAGGGTGATTTGTTCTTTGACCGGGTTTCATGCGGGTTGTAACTTTTGATTGCCATAACTTGTACTACAAGAATTGCTTTCTCTCTTAAAACTAGACAGGAGTACTATTAAAACCACTTTGAAAATGTAAATATTAAGCTTGACGGTCTTTTGTTTGGGAATTTCTGTACGTTTCTCATGTATTCTTTGAGTTCTTACAATGGATAATTGTATGCCTTCTTTACTTGTCAGGGTTGAAAACAAACATTTTTGTGCTGTATCGATTTGTAGTTCCAACTACACGTGATTAGAATGAGTCTTGCAACAGTTGATTGGTGACAAAAATGGAACACTTTTACTGCATGCACCATATTTTTAGTTTATATCCTTGGCCTCTTTGACACCTTAAAAATTACACATATATTTTAAATTTCATTTCAGATTTGCAAACCTTACTTTCTTTCCTGTAAGACTAAGCCGAACGCAAATGTTTCAAGATGCTTCACGGATTTCTCCAAATGTTTTAAAGAGGTATGTAAAGTGAAAACTTATGACTTAGAAAAACGGTCCCTTTCAAAATTTAGACCATCTCCGTACATTTATTCCGTTAAATCGAGAAGACTCCTTCCCCTCCCCACTGAACACCCTTGCAAGTTCTACCCTTCCCCGATTGTCCTCGACATTACACCATTCGTATAGTTAAAGCATAAACCTTACAAACAACAAAACTCTCTATAAACTGGAAGCTGCCAATGATAGTCATTTCATTAATGTGACATGGGCTGATGGCAATACTTTTTGTTTTTTTTTCGAGCCGTTCACAGTGTATATATTATACTGTAGTTGCTGCCTTCTTAATAACACAGTAAATGTTATGACCTTATATTCATAATAACCCACTTCTCATTGGCTTGCAGCTGTTTGCTCGTCTGACTGACATGGAAGCTTGTGTTAAACAAGGAGGGTACGACAGTGAGGCCATGAGCGAATGCATTTTGACTGCAAAATATTATTAAATCAGCAGTGTCAAAACTAAAGTTTCACTATCCAAGAACTAAAAAAACATTTTGTTATTCGTAGGTTGTAGTAATGTAAAACTTTCGTACAGTGCCTAAAAACCGCAAATGAATGTTTCTTGAATTTAAAATCGATCAATAAAAGCTACTTGCTTTGCAGTGCGTGTTTGTTTACTATAATAAATAGTTGTTTTGACTATTTTATGATGGGATTTCTCTCCTAATGGGTATCGGTCTTTAGGTGTTTAGTAAATGAACTATTTTCACTAATTTCATTTTGGTTTCTGTTGTTTCAAACCAATATAACTTCAGTTAACCAAGAAGCAATTGACGGTAAAACTGGGTAAATTAAACACACTCTACCCCACTTAGATAGGACCGGGAATATCCTCCAAATAGTGAGAAGGATTAAGGATATTTCAGGCAGTGTAATACCATAAGACAATGCCTATAAAACCTGTGCTTATTTTTGTCCGTGTTTGGACCGCTCGCTAAAACCCAGGATCCGCCCCAGAGTTATTTTGCTCGTTTACTCGTAAGACAGTTTTCAACAGCAGTAGATAACTGCAAATCGTATCCAATTTGTCGTATCTTTCCACGGCCAGGTAATATCCAATGCAATATTTATAATTCAACAACAATTTTCATAGTGAAAACGCGCGATGCTATTGGTCAGAATCGATCACGTGATGCACGCTCGTAGGGTCACTATTTTTCGATAAAGCAGGGCCAATATCTGTAAACGCTGACCGCGCAAATTTTCAGTGACACATGTCGACGGTCGTGTCGATCAACCGATCAGACTAAAAGCTTAAATATAATTTTATAATTTGCCTTATGGCTTATTAGTTTAATCGGATTTAATATAAGTCGTTTGACTTCTTTGAGAGATGTTCCGGTGTTTGGAATCCAAAAGAGGATTTTTTATTTCGAATAGAAGGACAAGATTTAGGGACACGACACGAAGGATACAGAGTCAGAGAAGACGAATTTCTTGCTTTCAATACGTGTATGAGATTGCAGATTGTGGCTGTCAGTTGGAAACAAGCTACAGGGTTAGAAGTTTTACCGATTTGTGCAAAACACAGAAATTGTTTTTCTATAATTTTTGTATGTAGCTCGTCTGAAAAGAGTCCTCAAAGTTTCACAAATGTTCACTTCTCGGACACTTTTTCAGTCTTGGTCCTGTGTATCTCAATACAAAAAGCGCAGAGGGACTTTATTCACTAAATAAGAACCTCAGTTTTAAATTTCTAAATAATACAACTGCCTGTAGCGAGGCTAATGTGGCCAGTGATTGTGCAGTGACTGGAAAGATGTAATACTCAAGGAGCTACATTGGCTGCCTGTAGCTGAAAGAATAGATTACAAAATTTTACTTTTAGCATTTAAATCACTAAATAACTTGGCGCCGTTTTACTTAAGAGAATTATTAACCCCATACGTTCCCATACGTACATTGTGGTCCTCAAATAAAGCTTTGCTCAGAGTTCCCAGATGCAATCTAAAGACCTATGGAGAAAGAGCATTCTAATATATTGCCCCAACTCTGTGGAATTCTCTTCCAGAAGACATAAGGACATGCAAATCATTGAATACTTTTAAGTCAGAACTAAAAACGTTTCTTTTTAAACGCATTTTTAACTGATAGTTTCTAGTGTAATAACTTTTACACACATTTTTTCTTTTCATTTTCAATTATTGTAAACTTGATTATATTTATGACTGCATCGATTGTAAAGTTGATTATATTTAAGGCTGTAATGATTGTAAAGCACTGTTGGATTTTTAAGAAACGGCGCTATATAAAATTTTATTATTATTATTACTATTATTATTATTATTATTATTATTATTAAAAGGGAAAAAATGCTAAGCAAGTGTGTGTCAGGTGCTGGTCAGTGTGCAGGTCAGTGCTCACATGCATTGTTGGAAAAAGAAAATAGAGATAGAAGAATGATAAAAAAAATTGGAGACTAATATCATTGATAAACGTTGACGTTAAGATTGGCTCAAAAGCTATAGCGAAACGACTTGAGAAAGCTCTACCTAGTATTATTCATTATGATCAAAGCTCCTATGTGAAAGGGAGAACAATTTTTGACGCCGTCAGAACAATAGCAGATGTCTTAGACTTCAGTAAAGCCAAAAATCTTTCTGGTCTGTTAGTTACAATTGATTTTTAGAAAGCTTTTGATTCTGTAAGATGGGAGTTCCTTATAAAGGCCTTAAAAGCGTTCAGCTTTGGACCCTCATTTATATCATGGATCAAAATGTTCTACAAAAATGTCTCTAGCAGTGTGATGAACAAT
>JAOBYH010076550.1:0-11671 GCA_025403525.1 Umimayanthus kanabou | reverse complement strand
CACCCCCAGAAAAAATCAAATTTGAAATCAATCTATTTATCTTTTTTCTCCTCTTCCGAAAAATGACCATCGTCTTTTCTCGCTTTCAGCCGTAAAGTCAAAACTCTACGGCTCAGCAAACCTCTTCACTTGGTTAATGGCGGGCGATTGGTTTACGTGTTCAGAGCTTCAGAGCGGTGGAAAGTCGACCTTACCTCGAGGGCTCGAAGACATCGCTGATGGAGCCCTAATTATTGAACCTGTTTTCCCGTTTTTAAAAGAAATGAACAATTTCTATCGCCGAAATCCCGCAAAGTCGGAAACCTTTTCAAAGAATAACATGGATTTGAAGTATTCCCACCTGAAAGATGAATGCACAGAAAATGCCACCTGCAGATCGCTACATAAAGGTTTTTGGAACCCTCTCCAGGTGGTTTGGGCCGCGGAAACACAAGCCGTAGTTAACAGCGTTGCTTTGTTCGCGAAGGTTTTGGATAATCTCGTTAAAACAACTTGTGTGAGCAAGTCTTTCATGGGATGCAACTTTTCTATTGAAAACGTGGAGGGTTGGCGAACTATTGTGGAACTCAAAAGTTTACAAACGTCTTTTTATCGTTTGAGTGCGGAAAGATTTCCCGAGCGAAAAGATTTAAAAGAAAATACATTTACTTTAGTGAACTTTCACAAGAATGGAAACGGTGGAGAGATGAGAATTGTTGGCACTTGGGAAAGAGGATGGTTTGTTAACACCGACGGCATCAAGTGGCGAAACGGCTCCCTGACTGTCCCAGAATCCTCTTGTGGGATCACGTGCCCTGAAGGCTACATCCGGGTACCTAGGGCAGGTTGCGAGTGCTGCTGGTCATGTTCGCAGTGTAACTATAACCAAATAGTGAAGAATAATTACCTCTGTGTTGACTGTGAGCGGGGTTATTGGCCTTCAGATAATATGAAAACGTGCGAATTTAAGCTAACTGATGTACTGCTTAAAGGATTTTTTGGTTTTGTTACAATTGTCTGCGTATTTTTCCTGTCGGTTTTGTAAATGTTTGCGAGGTTAGCGCTGTAGGTAGGACTCTGTCAGCCAACCAGGAGATCCCGGGCTCAATTCCTGATCTATTTGAGGGCTGAACTTTGGGACGACGTTCTTTCGCCACATCGTCCGTGGATAGGGACGTTAAGGGCCTCCTAAAACGAGGGATTTAGTTATAGATAACTATTAGTCATCGATAATGAAAAGTAATCGACAACTGTTAGTACTCGACAGTACAGCTTTCCCACACACGGGAAAATTAGTCGTCGATAACAAAACAGCCGCGTTAGTGATCGATATCAAGAGTATTTTTCCTTTTGAAAAGGAAAATTTGTTTGTTGTCGATAACCAGTTTTTTCACAGTTTGTTTATCGATGACTTGGTACACACACGGGATTTTTCAGTTGTCGATGACGTTTAGTTATCGACAGTTAATACTTATCGATAACTAAATCCATCGTCTGCCGTTGGTGTATGGTCTCCTGAAATGCGTGATATACAGGGGACTTAAAATAACCCAGACACTTCTCGAAAGGAGTAGGGTAGTGATCCTGGTGTTTGGAGCTGTGGTCCGAGGTCATGTATGGACTGTATAGCGGCAGCCAGAGGCGCCACAAGGTACTTTGAGTTGGAACTCGTGACCTTCGCTGTTTTTGTTTTTAGAAGCGGCGACTAGCTAGACAGAATTAGTAAATGATGTCACTAGGAAAGCAGTTCTGCAAAGAATCGTCATCAGTTTGTGTTTCGATTTGAAACATTCGTTCCTGATTTTTATGCATCATGGACGGTTTATTCACCATTATTTTCATTTATTGGAAATCCACTTCGTTGGTTTGATGCTTTCAAAGCCTTCTAAATACCTTCCGAGCTTCGTTTACTTTTGTTAATGGTTTCTACGAACGAAGTAGTTCGCTTTGTTGCTTTAAATGAATTAACCTTTCCTCTTATTAAAGTCTGGCTCACACTTGTGAGATAAACACAATAGTTTTTGGCGTAGTTGGTTGCTCGTCTGGGTTGGGGTGGTTCTGAGGACTGTTGTTGGTTGTGGCTGTTTGTGCTTTTTTTATTTGAATACTTTTTATACTAGTACCACTGTTTTTGTTCTAAATCATAACACTAACATCATTTTACCATTCTGCAACGGTGTTTTTATTGCTTTGTTTACAGCTACTTTACTGAATCAATGGTCTTCACTGTTGTGAATGTATTAAATAATTATTATTATTATAATTAAGTATATAAAGTGTCTTCTAACACTGTTTCAAAAACACTTATACAACTAATAAAAGAAAAAGATCAGATTTTTTCATCGAGAACGTCTTTAACACTGTTCACGTTGGGTTTTCTTAGCCTCGTCCCCAGTCATCCTCCTTCGGTCCCGCTCCATTGCCTGGTCGCTAAGCTTCCTTTTTCAAAATGGCGGAAGAGGAAGCCTTCCCGTCGACGCGAGACCACCGCGCCGCATACATTGAGCCGAAGCGTTAGACTTGGGACAAGGCTAGGTTTTTCTCAGGTTACACGGTTTTTCGAGCCTTTGCCTTTCTTCAGATACTTCGCAAATTTTCTAATTTTTTTCTTTTTCTGAAGCTTGGTTTTCTTTCCCTGCGTTTCGATATGATCGCCAGCAAACACAACCGGTTGAACCGGTTCTGTGTTCGCCTTTGGTGCTTCCACTTCTTTGACCGGCACTCGGGTCCCCTTCAGCTTGATCTTTACCTCAGTCACTCCTGCCAAACGCAAACTCGCATCGTTGTACGATTGAGGAATGCTTACACTCCAAGTTGTCATGGCAGCCACGCCGTCGTAGTATTCTTGAAACTTGCTGCTGACTATCCCAGGCTGCACTACTTCATATTATATATGTTACCTGGTTTGGTTTTGTAGGAGAACACGGTCACACGGGGCGGTGATAGGAAGTCATACCTTCGCCCTCGGAAAATGTCGCTCATCATCCCAGTAAAAGAAATCCAAGTAGTAATAGTCTTGCCACTGTTAATGGAAGCACCAATGTAATATATCTCGATTTCCTCCATATGGACTCGCTCGTGTCCCAAAAAGATATCAGGGTCGTCTTCCTTTAGTCGAAAGAGGAACTCCTTCGAACGCTTCAACTCGGAAATAGGGCATTTCAGTGTGTTTACGGCAATGTCAGTGCTTCCAGTGTTTGACCGTTTCCTCCCCTGTTGGCCAGCAGGAGTACTCGGAGGTACAGTACATCCAGTCTCGTCGCGAATTGTCACGATAACTTCAAACTCTTGCGGGATGAACGGTGCAAAGTTCTCGACAGCGTTGATTGTAGCAGTGAGTCCTTGATTTACCTTGTCATGTAGAGCGTAGAGATCATCGGACATCGTGGGCATGACAGGGCAACCCGATAACCAGTTGTAGAAATACGATTCACAGAAGGACATCAGTTTCTCCACCATTATGTTACGAAGCCGTTGTTTCTGCAGTGCCATTTCTATCAAGAGTTCTCCGTTCACCGCTTGTTGTTGAACTACAGTCTCGCGAGAGGTTTGTATTCTTTGCTGGGCTGCTTGTTGCTCAACCTATTTCAAGTTTATATATTTGTCAACATAATTAAGTTATTTACAAAGTTGTGTTATTGAATGGCGAGGGGGACCATAGCAAGCCGCAAGGCTTATACGAGATGGTCCCCTTCACGTGTTTCAAGACTAATAAAGTGTAACAGGGATTGAGACATGGGTGGCTACTAACAAAATGTGAAGTACGAGATAATGTTAGTCAAGAAAGAGATGAGAAAGGAAAAGAAAAACAAAAGACAACTGAAAAAAATGAAGACGAGGTATTACTGGTTTTTAGAAAGAAATGTAAAAAGTTTACTTGAAAATGAAGACAATGTTTTTGCAAATTGAATATTAGCTAGCATAGAGTTAAATAGTTAAATATTTTTGGCCCTTGGTAGGAAATTGAAATTTTTTTAATATTTATTGATATACCTGAAGAATTTTCAGCTTAGTTATGGATGCCATGAGCTCCTGAACGGTAATGGTCTTCTCATGATACCCTCTCCCCCACACTGCAACCGTTAACAGTGCTGCTAGGTAGTCGGATGTACCAGATATATCATTGGCCGGAGTTCCCTGACCAAGAAATGCGTCTGCTTCCCTCTCAAACACGTCCCATTCTTTGAGCAGAACTGCCAGGCTCTGGTCATTTTGCTCTGGTAGGCTTTTGGAATAGTAGTCCGAGGCTCCGCTTTTAGCATAAGGTAGAATATCATAATGAAGCTCAGTGAATGTTGTTGCTGCCTCGGCAACCTTGGAAATGGAATCCATAACAATGCTGATTTTGTACATCGTTCTTGTCAGTTTACTGATGTCTGCAGCGAGAGAACTCAGCTCGATTGTAAAGCCGAGGCCCGCTCCAGCAGCACCAGCAAATAATGAAGTTATCCCTCCCAGAATTGAGAAAACAGCGTTGGCTATCATTTTGTTCCTGTAGTCTTTAACCCCTTACTCGAATGTCTCTTTAGCAGCGGCCAGCCCGCTCTTTGCCTCCCGGAACTTTTCCTGCATTGCGTTTTTGTCAGAAATTGCAGTCTTCAGTTCCTTCTGCAGAGCTTCCGCGTCTAAATCATTTCTTTTAACAATGGCCGTCATGAGTTCAGTCATGGACTCGGTGGCTTCAATCCCCGTGTTGACATCTTGAGAAATCCTCTCATATCTTGCGTATTTTTCTATCGCCATTTTCGCATCGTCTTTCAAGAGAGCAAGAACTTTCTCGTGTGCCTTCAATGAAAGGTATGGTACTTTATAGATTCCTCGAGCGCGTAGAGTTAGGTCCTCCATTATAGTTTTTGCGCTCAGTCTTAGGCTTTCTACAGAATCAGTGAGAACCCTGCCTTCTGTCTTGGCTTTTCGTATCTCGTCCAGAACATTCTGAGTCAACCGAACCGGAAGACTTCCTCGAAGCAATTTTTTGTCCTTAGCAAACGCGTTTCCTTGTGCAGCAACTCTAGCGCAGTCTAACACCAACGAAAAAATATCCGCGTCGAGGAATTCCTTTTTATTGCTCTTTGATTTTATTGCTGCTTGGATTGCATTGTCTTTCGCACTGTAGTTCCCAGAGCAAGTGAAAGGTGTCGATGATGCGGCTTTATATATGTTGAAAACTGTTCCTTTTGAAATACCTGGCCATGGGTTTATATTAGGATAGCTATTTTTACACAAGAGTTTTCCATTTGCGACTTCCACAACCGCTGTTCTCGTAGCTACATTCGTAGAAACGTCGATTCTTCCTCCATTTTCTATCAATAACTCGGTGGTGAAGATGGCGACCTTTGCAAGAGATGAAGGAAGCGTAAGAGTTCCCGATATGTTTGTTTGGTGTGCATACACCACAAGTTGTGTTGTGGTGGAACCTACACAGTGGATCAGATCAGAAGTCGCGAAGTTGAGGAATCGCAGCTCAACATGCTCTTTTCTACTCGTAATGCGTCTCAACTCATTATCATCAACAAACTGTAGCAGTTCTTTTCCGGGCACTGACTGCACGTGGTTCCGTCTTCTCCCAGCCGAAATCCGGGGGGACACAAACACATGCTGGTACCAGGGCCAGTGTAGACACACTCCACGTTACCTTGACAACCACCGTTATTGGTCTCGCAGTTGTTAATGGAAAAACAGTTGTCGCCGCTCATCTCGTATCCCTCTACGCATGTGCAAGAGTCTGGAGCACAAAATCTAGCAGCTGTTGTGAGAATAGAGTAAAATATTCGTTAGGTGAGAAAGATGTGTACCGTACCATAACATAAATAAATAAATAAATTAATTAATTAATTAATTAATTAATTAATTAATAGATAGATAGATAGATAGATAGATAAATAAATAAATAACACTCAACTGAAGTGATATGCGAACTGTAATCAAAAATTTTAAGATTTCAAAACTGCCGACCAAATGTTTCCTTTCTCACATTCCTAAAATAACAGAAAAATTTATCGGACAATACTATTAGACACAAATTGTACCAACGACATTCCAGGCTCTCCCTTTCTAAACTTGTAAATAAACGACATTGGTCATTGAAACATCTGACTTTTCTAAATCTAAATCTAAATCTGTTCTGTGCGAAACTCCCATAAGGGATATATGGCACAGGGGGTCAGTAATCGTAGTAAGATCAGGGCCGCAATGTCGATCTCTTGTGCCAATTGAGCTCTGAAAGTCTCCACTGAGTGGGCACTGCAAAGATGGTTGGGCAGGTTGTTCCACTCAGGGACAACGCGTGAAAAAGGTTAAATCTCAGGCTGGTCAACTGAACAGAAAGCTTTTACAAATCCTAATAATCCATCGTTTTGCCACATTTTGTGCTGAAAGGCCCTCACTGACCAAGTTGTCAACGTTTTTATTGCCAAACTCGTGCGGAAAATTGTTATTCGAGAAAATTGGTTTTGAAGAAAGAGCAGGCGGGTGTAAAGTTACTACCGGTGGAGTTGTCCGTCAGCAATATCTCGTCAACAGTTTGAGAATTTCGATAAAACCTTCTTTTTTTGTTTTAAAGATCTTACCAAAAGCTATCTACGCTTTATCTACCCAGTACTGCGTTACCACGAGGCCATCGTAACCTCTGGGTATGTCCAACTTCGCATAAGAAGGGGCGAACTGTGTTCCAAAACTTTTGAAAAGATCAAGATGCCCGAATCACGCCCAAACCATCATATTCCAGCGACTCGGGCATGTGTGCACCGCCACTCTTCGCGATTCAGTGACAGACCAGCGATTATTTTAAAAATGTAAAACAGAACGTTTCATAAAGGGCTTTTTTCACCGATGTGTCTCCGTGCTAACAGATATTTGTAAATTATATGGAATTGTTTATATTTTGTAAAAACATGTAAGGCCCAGCCACATTTTAAACTTTTCATCTTTTTATCTTTTAAATTTTAACAATTTCTAATTTATGTAACACACCACTTCCAAATTACGCTTCAGTTCCCGCGAACAATAACCTAAAGTCGAGGCTAGTGCTGTGCTGTACAACACATTTGCTGTGTCTTGCACAGCTCAGCACTAGCCTTGCGGGAACTGAAGCGGAATTTGAATGTGGTCTATTGTAATATCAAGGGGAAAAAATGCCATTTTATAATGTAACGTTATTTTACAATTCGCTTTGTAGCGCGATGATTTTGTAAATAAACGCCATTATTATGATCTGTATTAGCTAAAATCAAAATTTTGATGGCCCATTCCAAGGTATATTAGAACCGTAACCATACCAGCAAACTCGAAACTGGAGACAGCATCCGTGCAGCCCGACTGTGCCACCAGCTCCTCTTCAGCTGAGGGACTTACCCCTCCCCCCCTCGGTTGATGCATTTGTCGTCTCCGTACCCAAAGCGAGTCCCGTCGTATATGAATGTTCCGCCATTGGATATACAGTCTGTAACTAGGGTCAATGCCTTTGAAGGGAAAACATTCAGTTTAGTCTGGTATAATTAGAGCATAGCTGGCAATTTTTCGCGCGCTTTTTGTATGGCGCGAGAGTGCGTCTAAGTTTTGACAGACGCCCGTGCGTCTATTAAATCGCGTGTTTGCGTTCAACCAACAAAAACGCTCAAAAGGGTTTAGGGGGAGGGGAGAGTTTTCATCCAGGCGTGCAAGAGCGGTGTTTCTGCCTAGATCGATCATGCATTACCTTTTTTTGGCAAAATTTTCCACTGCCCCCACCCAGCAATATCATATTATCATCCCTCAGTAAGTATGCAAACTTTATTAATAGGGAAGCCTCTTCGGGTCTTGGCTGATATTCATGGGGCCCTGCAACTTCAGTACAATTTCAGCGCAATAAAAATGGCGACGTTTCGAACATGCTTCAAACTTGATGCAACTTGACGGCGATTTTTCAGAAAAATGTGTCAAAAATGGCATATCAGTGGGGTCCCCGTTGGTCATTTTGCAGCGCGCACAGTTGTTTACAGGCTTGCTTGGCGAACCATGTCAACCATGGACACGGCTAAACACAAGAAAAAAGTTGAGTAGAGCAACTTGGAGCTAAAACAAACGTAAAAACAACAAAAAAGATATTTGCAACACATTATGTTACATGGCCGCCATCTTTGTTACATCTGTGTTTACAAGCCGTTTGCGCATGCTCTGTTATCAACGCTGCTGCTCAAAACTACCACGTTTCATATCAATTGCAGTGACATCGCGATAAAATTGCGCTGAAATTGTACTGAAGTTGCAGGTTTACACGCGCAATTTGAAGTTGCAGAGCGGACGTGACAAAAATTACACTGGAAATCGCGACAAAAATTGCATCAAAAATTGTTATTGTAAACGGGCCATTAGAAGGCTTTAAAAATATCACAAGAGATTCTACTCAACCAACCGTGGTGTCTGTAGCGGGAATTGCCACACAGCGACCGCTGACCACATGAATTATTTGGGACGAATATCCTTCTTTGTGGAACACTTGATCAGCAGAGTCACATGTCGACTTGATTACGAGTTTGCCCCCGCTGACGCCCAAACAGCTGTCGCTTGAATGTTTAATGAAGCCATGGAGCCCTGAAAGACAGAGATAGAACACTTCCTCAGCTTGCATAGAGTCGCCCTCTACTCTTAGGACGAAAGATCCCATGATAGCTAATTCAATCAGAACCTGGAACTTACTACCTACAAATGTCAGGGCCGTAGCTAGCGTCAGGTAGGGAGGGCAAATGCCCCCCTAAATTTTGGACCGGAAGTTAAATAAAGAGTAATTTTTTCAGTACAATGCAGTGATTAACTGGGGTGCCGTAGCTAGTGTCAGGCATGGAGGGCAAATGCCCTCTCTAAATTTTGAATCCAGCTACGGCCCTGAATGTTGTCAGTGCCCAAAATTTGCATGACTTCAAATCGGCCGCCATGCGTGCTATAAGATCCATGCAGGTCCTTTGGCTACCTAAGGAGGCTTTAAGATATTGCCTCCCCATCCTAGACATTAGAAAAAGCTAACCAACGTTGAGAGTTAAGAGTCATACCTTAACCCTAAAAGTGACCATCCGTAAACAAACTTATTGTTAAAAGGTCTCAGCTATTGTTACTGTTATTGTTCAATAACGGCATTGGAATATCTCGTTCCTATACGTAGAGTTGAGTTTTTGAAAACCAAATTAGAGGTTCACGTCATCATCATCATCATCATCATCATCATCATCATCATCATCATCATCATCATCATCATCATCATCATCATGTCACCCACAATTTTGCACCAAACATTCTTGTTTGCCATGGCGGCAACTAGGAGGTCCTCAACCTTTATTCCTGTGTCTCTTGAGATGGTATCGAGAAAGGTAAGTTTCCTCCCTGTTGACGCCTGCCAAAGGAGGAGGTTAGATATAATTTCACCCTTGGCACGGATTGCATGTCTAGCGAACTGAGCTCTGCGCTTGGCAAGGGTAACAGACAGCCGCCGGAGGTCTCCATATATATGAGACTGAATGTAAATAACTATCTCCACGATATGTTTTGTGCCCTCTGAAGAAGGTTGGTGTAACAACCGTCCACCCGTTTCACCTCTTTTGCCTGTATAACGTCCAGGTCTGAACCATATGTCAATACACTCGTGCCGTCACGGATCGTCACCATCTGTCTTATAAACAGACGGCCCGTCTCAGGTCGTGGTCAGCTTTGGAGAACGAGCCGGGATTTCCATATTTAGACACTACCCGTCACAATCTGTCACAATCATTCAGTAGTTTTTACCATCCCTCTTCGTTACGAGTTGTCTTTTTGTGAGACGACCCGTTTCACGACTGCCAAATTAGTATAGGTAATCAAACCTTTACGAGTTCATTATGGAATTAATTTGCACGAGTGTGTTTTAAAGAGAATCAAAATTGCGTGAGCCCGTTAGTGCGAACGCAATTTGAGCTCTTTAAAACACTCAAGTACAAACTGTTTCCATAATGAACGAGTAAAAGGTTTTATTATTTTTTAACCATATACTGAAAAACAAACTTTATTGTAAAGTTTCAACTGCACGAACCGCCTCGGCATTCACATTTACAATTAGCAGATTCGCAATTGTCACACCATGCATAGCACGTCAGATCAGCCACTTTCTTGTTGCGCGTGATTGGTTTTATTTCGAACAGTAATGTTTCTGGAACAATGGGTGTTTTTACACTAGAGCTTGAATTTTGCTGAGCTAAGTTTGAGCTTAGCTAAGATTTTTTGCTTAGCCGTTTCACCTGAGTAACTATCAACGGCCTCTATTATTAAATCAACTGAGAGTGAATTGCACGTGCAATTATTATTCATGTTGGGCAACTTGTTGATTCAGAGCTTTTGCCTTTGATTGCAATACGGAGCAAAGGAAACTTTTAGCGTTGACTGTTTGTGGAACCGCGTGCATGTGTTGCCTGGAACCACACAAAACAAATAAAATTCAGTGATATTTATTAAAAATTCCAAATTTTAAGAACATTCAACAAGCTTCACAATTGCGGGCCAAATTTGCTATGGAAAGCTGATCAACATTTTTGAAAATTAACTATAGTTGTCAATAAAACCGTGCTGAACGCCCGGATGATAGTTCGTTTTTTAAAAACTGACGTTGGACGTCCTTGCCTTCACTTTTAAAAGATCGCAATGAGTATTAACGTGAGAAATGTTCGCCTGGACGCGCAATATACTCATGCGTGCATGACACCATTCAAACGATTTTGACAAGCGGACAAAAGGAGATTGTTATATCTCTAATGAGTTTCTTTGTTTTTGGGTCCGTAAGTCGTGTTCAAGGCTGGTTTTTCTTGGCTTGAAACTTGCTTAGTATCGTTTGAAGTTTCCGATGCAAATGCGCTTCGTTACTGTAGTTTCATGCTCCATCTGCACCACATAATAGCGATAATTACAAATTTGCTAAGCAAAGTAACTTATTTATTTACTTATTTATAACACCTTTTTTGGAGTGTTTACACTGGATTTTTTTCTGAGCAAAACTTAAGTCGACTTGAATTTTGCTTAGCTACCCAGAGTAAAAACACCCAATAAGATTGTATTTATTTGCAGTTGTAATATGCATGGAATTACACATTTTTGCACAGAAAAAGTCATTACTCTGTCAAATTTTGGCTCATTAATTCAACAAAAACATTGCATTTAGCCCCCACGAAGGAATGGATCTACCAAAAATTTGGATTAGCAAAATGGTCTATTACAGTCAATCAAAATCAAGTAATTTTTCATGTATATGATTAATGATAAAATTGACAAAGTTGCCAACGTTACTTCGGCCGAAACTTCTTTTGCGAGGGGTACGTTTTCCTTTTGCAAGTTTGAGTTTTAGCACTAAAATGCCTTACTCTTGAATACAAATTTGGAAAACGATCGTCCGCAGTCAGTTCTCTCGGCTAAAGCTGTGTTTTCTGGCGGGTCCAGTTGTTGTTCTGCCGTTGACAGGTCGGGAGCATCTTGAAGCGACTGTAAGCTGGCAAATTGGAAACTGAAAGAGAAATATTGATCTATTTATTGATTGATTGATTATACACGAGACAACACAAACGTTTTGTTTCAGTAAGTTAGCATTACACTCGAATAAACAGTGGAAGACTAGTTTTGAACTGAAAAACTGTTTTTTCTGCGTTGGCGAGTAAGCTGAATACGAGTTTGATCAACAAAGGTTGATATGGTATGTTTTTCG
>JAOBYH010076439.1:0-11672 GCA_025403525.1 Umimayanthus kanabou | reverse complement strand
CCCCACCCCCGCCCTTCTCCCAACCAAGGAAAATGACAAGAGAACAACCCCGACGTATACAGTAAAAGCTCTATTTATTACCCCTCTGAAATAAACCCCCCTTGGTAGGCTAAAGTTGTAATAAGCACCCTTCTATCAAGACAGGAAAGTTTTATATATGAGTTGGAGATGCATATTTCAGGCATTTATTATTTTTTGCCAACCCACAGGGGGCTTGGTAGAGCCTTTACAATATGTCTATTAGTTAACTATTAATTTTTTGGAACAGCTCAGGGCACTGCAAACCTGTAATTTAATTCGGGTACAAATATTGCAAGTCTTGTTTACAAAACTGGAATAATCTTTTCTTGATTTGCTTTTCCATTTCATCTCACAATTCATTTTGTGAAGATAATATCAAAATATTGACACCAGCTATATATAAAACAAAAAAGCATGTAATAACAAAGCCAGTTTATCTGAATCTGTTACAATGTCAACACGTAACTTGTTAATTATTTTTAACTTGATAATCTCAAACACAGTTACAATATACACAGGGAATTTGCAAGTATTGGTATTTAAATTTTTGTGATTTCAGTTCCTATTTTGACATGTACGTGAGTTTTAAAAACAACATCTGGACAGATGATCTGTGCCAAACACAATTACTTTACAACTCATCATTGAGCAATATTGCAAGACAAGAACACCTATTTACTGCCCTAGATATTAAAAGCTTGACGAGTATATACTACCCATTTTTAAAATACCTGTCAAAACAACTTGACAAGTAGATACCAGTATGTACAAAAATAATATATGAAAACATTCAAGATTTGTAAATACTCGGACGTTTTAGCTCCAAATCTGAACTGCAGTTGAACATTAAACCCGCCAGGTTCGTATAATGATCTGCATTTGTATTCAAATCCTGCATTTCCACAGACCACAGAATATATCTTCAATTTGAGAACTGAGTCATTAAGAATTTTGCTTCAAAATATTATCCACAAATACTGTTGTAGAAACCATTTTGCTTGGAAATTGCCTCCAAATGCTCACACAATGGTGCCTGTCGCTCTCAGTTATTCCCTTTTGTCGGTCATACTTGTTCTTGGCCTTTCAAAAAAACTTCAGACACAAGAAAAACAAAGACAGTCAAAGTGGTTGATTGCTCTTAGTTCCACTTTCGAGATAAAAACTATTAATGTTGTCTTGTAAACGGTGAACTCCTGAAAGAAAAATTCTGTCTCTTTTTAAGGCTTTATAAAATACCTTTCTTCACGAAAATTCAAACTTTCAGCTATTCCAATAGCAAGTATCGACAATAATCAAGAGGTCTTTTAGCCACCATCTTTGTTTGTTAGATGACACATGCGTGGGCTCATATGATCTTGCAAAACGCATGCACACAACATCTCGACACGGACAAAAATAATAAAAATTAAAAAGATGCAGAGCCGAAATCTCAACTCGGCGCCTTCGGCCCAAGTAAAAAGAAATAAAGTACTTATCAATATCAGGGAAGAGTTGCGGAATTATCTTATTAGGCTAACACAAGCTTTCATTTTGATTTATGTTTTGAATGTGACATTACATTTTGCTCAAAAATAATCATTTGTTAACTTTATTTGTTCAAATTAGTAATTACCACAGACAAGGTCAGGTTGATCAGGGAAAAGGCAGGGAATTTTTTGTATGGGTGGCAACCCTGAGCAAACTTTCGAGCAAATTTTGTCAGTTCTCATCTAACTTGCAACCAATTATGCCTATCCTTACTCTTCGAAAACTCCAGAATTTTGAACTGAAAAGTTCCAAAGAAATCACTGATAAATCTGTTTCCTCACTCTTTGCTGTAATTCTTGCCCTGATTATAAATGATGTAACCACACATGTCAGGGTGTTCAGTAGGTTTCAGGGACCCCTTTGTGCTTAAATTGGGGGTCCCAAATAAATTTTGAGGGTATTTCTGAGGCAACACATCAAAAATCATCAAAAAAAAAATTTTTTTTAATTAATACGAAATTTTTACTTTTAATGAAAACCCTGTAAATTATGTGGTTTTAAATCATGGAGGCCAAGTATCCTAGGTGAAAGAGACTTATTTTTTTCTGGGGGGAATTCGAAGTAAATTTTAAAGTCAATACTTAATAAACTAACATCAGTGTTTGTTGTGTTTTAAAGCTTCTTGAGAGAAGTGGTTAGTTTTTCCATAAAGTTCAATAAGAAATTTGAGTGATTCATCCATGAAACAAGCCTGTCAGTTGTCTGGAATAAATGGTTCTATATTTTTGAAATTTTGCTTTTTTTGTTTTGCAGCCATCATTGTCTATGACAGGGAAACTGGAAAATCAAGAGGTTTTGGCTTTGTTACCTTTCGAAACCAGCGTGACTCTGAAGAAGCAATAAAGTGTTTGGATGGCACTGTAAGTGATTTTAGCCCTGTTAACCAGGTGGCTAAGCATCTAGCTTACTCACAGCCCTTTGTTCAGATAAAAGAATGATATTATAGTTTAATGGTGTTGCAACTGTGCTGAATGGTGGAGTGGATTAGCTTGGATATTTATGAATTGAAACATTGATTAGCTTGATGTTTACAAATTCAAACAAAGACATTGTTTTCCACGTGGTTCTAAGGATTTTTTTATAAAAGTGAAAGGTTGTTGTAATTTTAGGTCGTTTTCCATTTGTCCAGTCAGGCCGGTCTGACCAGTCAACTCTTGAATGAAACGCACAAGTTCTTAGAACTAGTTCTGGCCAGAATGGCCCTGCACAATGATAAGGCTGTGCAGTTCTCCTACTCCATTTGGACAAAGCACGGGAATTTGGAGAGTTGTGGCAGGGAAAAAAGTTGTATGCATGTGTCTTGGAGCTTTCCTCTTGAACTGACCAGCAAGAGTTCTTTTTGGCCTGCTAGAACAGACAAATGGAAAGCGAATTTAAATTATACAATGTGGTCCTTCATTCTGGTTGCCTGGCTCGTATAGCCCTTATGGTTATTCCAGGCAATCAGCACCTACCCACTAATTAACTAACAAATATTATTGTAAACTGTCAAATATGAAGTAAATAAATTTCTTTGTTGTTGTTATTATTCATAGTGTTGCGAGGTGACACAGTTTAACCCTCCTTTTTTTTTTGTAAATAGGAACTTGGCTCTCGTAGCATTAAAGTGGATAAAGCACAGGCAAAACGTGGCGGAGGAAGCGGAGGGGGAGGAGGATATAGGGGAGGAGGAGGCGGCCGTGGGTTTAGCCGTGGTGGTGGCAGGGGGCGAGGACGTGGTGGTGGAAGTTATGGAGGCTACAGTGGTGGTGGTGGTGGAAGATACAGTAGCAGTGGTTATGGAGGTGGCAGCAGTTATGGTGGTGGTGGATATGGTGGTGGGTATGGTGGTGGCTACAACAGCTACTCCTCTGGAGGCAGCGGCTGTGGTGGATCAAGCTACCAGTGTAAGTCTGAATATTTTGTTTGTTAATTTTTAACCAAATTCTTTCTTCCTTTTTTTAATGTGCATGATTTACTTTCTGAACCTCTGTCGTAAACCTTGCTGGTCATTGGTCACTATTTGCGAGACTCCTTTCCATCCCCTGCTTGCCTGAGTAGGATTAAAGTACCTGACCCATGATATAAGGGTTTGCCAGTCTGAAACATGAACTACGGCTTGTACCTGGTGTGTGTGTGTTAACTAATTCTAGATAGTGCAACCCCATTCAAGCTTACCGAGGCCTGTATAATGTTAATCTGCTGCTTGTTTGTTTTTGGTTATTGTTTTCAAGGAACATGTCTGATCCCAATAAAGTATTCAAATGCATTCTTTATCAGATAGAATTTGTTATTGTATTTGGCCCTAAAAAATGCTATTAATGTTTGGATATTTTAGTGTTATTGTTAGCTTTCAAAGACTTATCCAGTCTATACTATTGTTTTGCCCTGTACTGTTTATTCAGTACATCAGAGTGCAGATTTAGTTATGGAGAATATAACAAAAAATAGCAGCAGGTTCATATCCAAAATTGTCAGTTGAATTATGTTGCAAATCAAATTTTGAAATTGCAAAGTGTTCTTACAGTGTTTGAGCTGATTCTGAAGAGTGACCAGTATTGTAAAGGTGGTTTGACCATGCCCACAATGAGCTTGAAAGAAAAGATTACCCAAAATGGTCCAAGTAAATGAAAAGTGCCTGTGCTGTATTAGTTTCTATCAATAGCCATTTTCACTTATGTCCATCTGTGTCCAAAATCCAAAGTAATCTTTTTGAAACTACATTATTACCTAAAATGTCAGTTTCACTTGTTTAACACATGAGAATGCTATTGTTTAGGTAATCAACACGGTTTGAAGGGGCTGACATTTACAATTCAAGAAAATTAGCACATGTAGACAAAAAAATGTATTTTGACAAAACGAAATCTTTATTTGGGAAAATACAGCCATATACTTTACTTCTGATCCTGTTTTTGACAAGCAAGCAAACATATGGATTGAGTGACAAACCTTTATGATTTTCTTAAAATATCAAATGACCAAAGATTTTTAAGAGTACAAAATACTGCTTCCCGACAACCTCGATTCCAGGGATTTTCCTTAATAAGTGAGAGGGCAGGGAAAAAGCCCTCGTTACCTATTTTTTGGTGTGTATTTTTGACCTGCTTTAAATAAAGGAAATTATTGCTGTTAAAATTGTCATGCCACAAAATTAAGGTTGTCGATATTAACACACTTAGAACATTCCATCACTTGGAAAATTCCTGTGTGATAATGCAAATTTGTCAAATTCACATTAATTTCATGATGTGCGAATTTTGAGTCAGGTACTTTAAATACCTCCACCTTTTCCCAAAACCTGCTGATTCATTGTCTCTAATAGATGAACTTATCCTCTTTCACTGAATGTTTTCTTTCCCATCCATTTCTCCTATTTCAGTTTCATCACATTGTTCTTAAACCTGCTTTGTTTGTGCTGTTCAAACCAAAATCCCCATCTTTGGAAATATTAGATTTTACTGATGATTTTTTTTTCATACCAAAATAATGTTTTGGGTTTTTTTCAATTGGATGAACATGTACTCATTTTTACTTTTTTGCATGAATTGTTGTTTTAAAAACCAAGAAAATTGCACAGTTTTGTAAATGTGTCTCCCAAGTTATCCACTTTTGTCAACACTGTACAGTCTACAGTATGTTCTGTTGCAACCATGGGCACTTACAGCCCTCATCTGTGTCTTCAATAAAAGAGAACAGTTTCTGGTTCCATTCTTTAAAAGTAAACAGGTTAAATAACAAAATTGCTGTTGACCAAGACTTGAACATTCTATTGTAAGCAAATGTTGTGTTCTGATTGAGATTGCAAATAGGATGTTGGTAAGTCCATCCTAGAATCTGTGTTGCTGCAGACTGATTTTGTTCATATCCTAATATTTCAACCTGTTCTGTTCTCCTCTTCTAAAGCTCGAGATTGGTAGTCATTGACTAGATCCAGATGAACATCACTGAGACCACAGTATGACACATTGAAAAGTGATGTTCAGTATTCCATATTCCGCTCGTCTCTTGAAGTAAAAATTCATCAATAGCAAGCTTCAACTTGATCCATTGTACATGACCGCTGTCCAAAGTTCCGTTATGCCAGTCTCAACAGTATGCTGTCAAAGTGCTATTTATCAGTCCAATGTGCCTGCTGTCAGAGCCCGGTAAAAGTACACAACAAGCAGAGCACATGATCAGTAAATAAATATCTGTTGCAGCAGGTTTTTATAGGCAGCCTTTGCCAATTATGCTAGCATTTTTTTAAGCATTAGGTAGAGCTTTTTGCCCATTTGCTCAACTGGAAACTAAAAATAACTCATTTGCAGTCTTGCCAAATGAAAAATAGATGTCTGAAGTCCAACATACCCAGTCAGTGTGTAATATGAGTACAGTTAAGAGCATGTAAACATTATAATCTCGTTCACTTAGTAAATGATGAACAAAAATACAAAATTTTGTAGTTTTGGTAAGATTATTCGATAAAACAGTGTTGCTTTTGCTCAAATTTGGTTAGAACGAGTGAATTTTGTGTAAGTATGTTAGTGACGTTGAAGAAATAATGACTAGCGTTTTAGAGAGAACGTTGTTATTTTAGTAGGAAAAACGCATAATTGGAAAAGGCATAGTGTCTTCCCATTGTGTTGACTTTCCATCTGCTGTTACATATAAACTACATTTGCATTGAAATATTTAGTTGATATTCCATTTTTGGCAAGCTGTGCCAATCAATAAAGTCAGTTGACCTTTTAACACAATAGTGCTTCGTAGTATTGTAGAAAAAAGAAATATCCAGACTGAATTGAACAAAAAAAATTTATCTTTGATGTCCTGACAATAGATATCTGACGGATTGAACTCTGACCATGCCTTGGTAGCACATTTTGCAGTAAAGATTTTTTATTGAATTGTGATATCTCATAAAAAATATTTAAATTTGAAAGATATTTTGGGAAACACCATACTTAAATGGATCAGCATTTGAAAATTGGTTTAAAGGGCACCTTTGGCAGTTATTTGTTTAAAAGGTAATCAATGATCTTAATTTGGAGGTTTTTTCTCTAGAGTTGAAATTAAGAAAAATCAAGATGTCTTAAGAGTTAGACACAAAACGTCACAATGTCTTTAAAGCAACCAAAAGTATGCAATATACATTACTTTTGGATATTCCAGAGTTCCCAAGGTTGGAGAAAAAATTAAGGTTGGAGATCTGATTAAGGAAATCCTTTTTCCGCCACGTCAGTAAGTGTCTGGAGTTTAATATTTACACTTTGATATGGGAATGCTTCCAAGAAGTCTTGTAATTTTCAAATGATCTTTGAAAGTTATTCTGGAACTTGTGCACGGGCAAGCAGTCCATGGTGCTCTGTCATACCTTTTGTCGCGACTACAATTCGCAAGAAAAAGGACACAAATTGAAACAAGCGGGACAATGAAACTATTATGAGATTATTTGGGGAAAAAAGTCTCGAATCTAATGAGTGGGATCCATGTACCTTTTTAACTAAGAATCTGCCCAGTACTAAATATCAAAAGAAGCTGCTTTTCAAATGGGGCTGGTCTTTCTTGGGATATATTTGTTTATTGATTATCAAGTTTCTGGCTTTTTATTCGTTGCACAACTGTAGATTGTGTCAGCTCACAACCACCAATCACGAGAAACTGCTGTTTCCAAAATTTTAGAACCGGAAGTAAGTTTTAAACTTGTTTTACATCATTTTAGCTTGGTTTACACTAAATCCCATTCGGCTTTATAACAATATATATATAGCCAACCTCTGGCTATCTGTGCTTGTGCGTGGAATAGTTGTTAAGTAGTTGAAAGGGAAAAGAGAATAAAGAAACTTGTTGGGGGAGGGTGGAGAGTGATTTTGCTGTTGTTGAACTCTAAGAAACGAGCATCGTTGACTTGCAGGTGAGACTATTTGTAAAATTTTGTGAAAGTTTTATATGCGTTGTGTGCAGTGATGTTTGCATGTTGATTGTTAGAATAACATTTTCGTGATTTTGAGGGAAGTACTGTGAAAAATAAATATAACTAAAATATCTAACCTAGATTTACTGCGTTTTGAATAGTTAAAATTTTGTTTCAACTTGGATTTAAAAATATTTTCACTGTTGGAGAGCACCAAGAGATTGTTTTTACATTTGAAACGTCAAGAGTGAGTAGTTGTTAACACTGCGTGGGTGTGGATAAGGTATCTGGTGAAATTTGTGCAATATAACTTTTGGCGTTGATCGAGGTTTGTTTGCAGGTCTTTGCAAACGAACTTCGTGCCTTCAACATCGAAAATACTAATAAGTACTGGATGAGTAGTACTGAGAGTTTTGAATCTAGTGCAATTTGAGGTAGTGCTAAAGAGTAGGAAATGATGGTTGTTGCCGCTAAATTTTAAAAAAAATCGGTAGGGGGCCTCGTGCGATATGAATCCTTGAAAAGTTCCTGTAAACCATAAGCCAAGTTAATAGAGGGCGCTGGTTATGAAACTCCAATGTTCTTATATGTTGTTTGATCGTGGACAAAAGTAGTCAGTCAAATGACAAACTAACCAGCAAAAGTATTTGGACTCGCATGGGGAAAAAAGAAAGAGCACTGCAGCTTGGTACACTGGACTTGACGTTGTTTGTTGAGCTTCACAACAAGCTCGGCCATGGTTCATGGAGCAAACTGGGCCCGAGTTCTATCTTTGTGTTTCTCTCGCCATCTCTTGATCGTTTTCATAGGGTCTTGAATTGCATATAGACGATCAACATGATCACGGTGTATTCACAACAAAAAAATCGATTGCATTTAAAGTTTGTTGAGCTTCACAACCAGTTCATTCATGGTTCATAGAGCAAACTCGGCCAGTTCTTTGTTTGTGTTTCTCGTCCCAGCTCTTGATCGTTCTCATTGGGTGTGCACAATAAGTCTTGAATTTCATAGACGAAGAACATGTTCGCAGTATGTTCAACACAAAACAAAGCAGCTTTCTCTACTGCATTTGAAGTTTGATATGAGCTTAACAATCAGTTCTAAAGGCGTAATACGTTTTGTTCAATATACATATAAAACGTAGCAGTTCTGTACACTCGATTTGAAGGTGGTTAAGCTTCGGGACGAGCTCAATCGTACAGGTACTTCGGAGCAAAAAGGTTATGGAACTCGGCCAGTCTTCGTTTACGTTTCTGTAGTATTCGGATCTCTTGATCGTTGTCATTGATTGTACACAAAAGATCGTGAAGTGCATGTAGACAACACGGTCACGATTTGTTCAGAGTAGCTTTGTTAACTGTATTTGAAGTTTGCTGAGCTTCTCAAGCTAAAAGGGGTTACAGTTCTGGGATATCGCAAACACACTCGGGGTATTTATACTGGAATTAAGAAATGCGGGGGGGGGGGGGTTCATCGGATATGTGCAAGCTGGCGCTTCGTGCCTCCTATCAGCACCATGATAGCAAATACTTGATTGGAGGGAGTGACAGGTTGTGTTAGAACGACTTTCGTTTAACCTTTAAGAACTCCTTCACTACATATAGTGAATGGGCGAAAGACTGAGAGAAAGTCTACATGTTACGTAGCGTTGAACATGTTCCAAAATCCAATAAGTCGCCTGTTTTCGTTTCAAGATAGAAAAAACGATTTAAACCGCGCAAGTTATGCTCGGATATTTTTTGGAACCAGCCTTCGGAAAGAAAAATAATAAATTGCAGATTTTTTATAGGGACAATTACACTTTTTGGTTCCCATTCTTTGTGATTCATCCCTGCACAGGTTTCAAATGTAGTGAGCGGACACCAAGGGACGGCTTCAACATCCGCGCTTTTATTAAAGGTTAAGCATGAGCCCGCGGTGTTGTGGAGCCGTCGTGCGTTTGTTTACAACCGGACGTTTGTAGTTGACGGGTAAGTGTTGGGCAGAGGAGCTAGTTTAATAATACTAATAAATAGGAAATTATACTTTTACCATTAAAATTCAAAAGCGCTTAATGCAATAAAGTAACGTTACATAGAAATAAAACAAAATTTTATACTAAAATACTTTTAAAGAAGATATATTTTAGCCCTCTTTAAAAGTTGGAACAGAAGGGCTGTTTCTAATTGACGGAGGAAGGTCAGGACACTACATGCCAATTAATGTTGTGAAGAAGAGATATGTACGAACACTGCTTCTATAACTTTTCTCCAAATTTATACATGACGCGGAAATTCGGTTCTGACAACCCATAGTTCGTTTCGGTCTGGGTATTTACTGTTTTCTCCGAAAGAAAACATTTTGCCCGCAAAGGTGTACGATGGATGCTCTTCGGAAATTTTGAAATGAAGTCGTAAAAGAAAATAATCTGGGCGTTAATCTAACTAGTCCCAAACCTTTTTTTTTTTAGTAAGTTTAAAATATAAGTTGCGATGATCCCTTTTTCAAGAGTGAGATTAAAAATGTCGGTAACTGACAACCATTCGGTGTGCTCCAGAAAGGTACCGTGTTGTAATACTACGAAATACCCCTCCGTTTCAATTGTTAATGTTATGGGAGTCCCTCGACCACCCACCCAGGCCACAGAAGATGCCGCTAGTTCATGTTTCTGATATGTGATCAGTGACTTGGTTCTAGTGTGTGTGTGTAAAATGCGCTGCATAAAAGTAAAGGATTTTAAAACAAACGTATTTGTAAGGCTTTTTCAACCAGCAAGATTTTGGTGTCTCCGGTTTGTAGTTGCACTTTCATACAATTTGAGAAGAAAACGATCGGCCTAAATCTATGTTTTCAGTTATAAAAGTTAGCGATGCCTTTAAAGTATCCCAGCTATGTGTGGTTTTCATCAGGTTGACCGAGGTCGTTAAATGCAGCATCGTGCTCTAGGGTACATAGGGCTATGCCCAAGATAAGTTTAGTTAAGACTGGGGGAAATACTTTTGCTCTCGAACTGAACTTAGTCCGTATTTGCAGTTACAAATTGAGAATTATGTTCACAGAGCTAATGCCAAGCAATTTAATTTGACACTTTTTTGAGTTAGAATTTCCTAAATGTGACGTAAATTGGTTGCAGTGCCAGCCCTTCACCCCCACCCCCTCTGGTTCACAAAATGTCATTGTGTTTGTTTCAGAGTGGAGCCTGGCACTCCAACCAATTTACGTCACTTTTCAAGATGGCGGCACGCTCGGCAAAAAGTCGAACAAAACCTCGGTGGACAGAATTATCGATTTTTAACCTCCTCTTATAGCCAAGGGCCCCATGTGCTACCAGGTTTTCGTTACGGACTTTTTTTGTAAGTTACCGCACAAACTAACCACGTTCTACGAGGCGATTGTGGAATGCGAACCTTTGGTACGCAGCGGGTTCAAATCCCGCGGGCCTCCTGTGGTTATTGGTGCTTTTACGCGAACAGTGTGCTGGGTTTCCTGTGGTTATTGGTGCTTCAAAGCAGTATAGGACACTTTCTCAATCATGCGCAGAGCAAACTAAGAGTTTTGCTGGTGGCCACAATCCCTGATTACAATATTCTGTGGTACTTTTGAAGTCTTATCGTTTATCCTCTCTCAGTAATTATTGATCTTTTCACTTTCTTCATCCAATCTGTCATGTTTACAAATCGTGTGTGCCCGCCAACTGAAACCCTAACCTTGTTCTGCGCATGATTGAGAAAGTGGCTTATCTGTAACTAGTTTGGGGTTTGGAGTTTAGAAACACCTTGTGTGAGGTGGGAACCCATTATTGTTCCAAATTGCGTCCATTGGCCTCCGATCTACTAACTAGACACATTGCTGCTGGGCATTCTAATTAGAATTTTCTAAAAGGTGCACGGTTTGTGGCGAGACAAAGCTTATGATGAAGAAGGAGAGGAAAATGACGATGTTGTAATGACCCCCACCACTCCCATGGCAGGTCAGTGAGATTGTGTTAGGTAGCTTCACCACATTCCACTGCCTTCTCCATTCTCAACTACCTTCTCTGTTCCATATGATTAACAAGATTCTCTACGCAATTTAGGTGCTCTGCAACAAGCATTATGCCACGACTGCCTTCTCTATTCTCCACTATCTTCTCTGTTCCATATGATTAACAAGATTCTCTGCGCAATTTAGGTGCTCTGCAACAAGCATTATGCCACGACTGCCTTCTCTATTCTCCACTATCTTCTCTGTTCCATATGATTAACAAGATTCTCTACGCAATTTAGGTGCT
>JAOBYH010076328.1:0-11677 GCA_025403525.1 Umimayanthus kanabou | reverse complement strand
AAAAAAAAGAAATATAATGTTATAGAGAGCAAGTTGAAAATTTATTGGGCGGTCAAAATGCGACTGGCTCTAGGTAAAAAAGAGTTTAAGTGTCTGGTCGTCCTAGAGAATGGCACAGACAATTTGGCAGAAGATCAAAGCTCAAATTTGTATGATCTTGGCGGTTTGATAAAAGCGTAGTTTGGATGTTTCTTGTTGGCTAGAATCCGCTGCAGTTCTGCTTTTGCTGCTTCGTCTCTCCGGATTGCAAGCGATGGAAGCATGTTCCTGGGGATGCCTATGATATCGAGACTTCTGTTCTGAACTCGCTGGATTTCATTTGCGAGATATTCCAGCAGCCCTCCCCATACTGGCGAGGCGTATTCAAGTAGTTGGCGCATCTTCCTACAGTAAACTGTAGTGCCCACATCTGGTGGTAGCTGTGCTTTATGGCAGTCTCTTAGATAGTGTAATTTCTTGTTTGCCATCTTAACCATCTTGTTGATGTGATGGTTCCAACGCAGATTTTCCTGTTGCCAAACACCAAGTAGTTTAAAGGTTGGGACCCTCTCGATTTCAACATTCGATAGTTTCAGTCTTTCTGGTTCTGAAGTGCCAGCTGATAGAAAGCAAGTCCACATATCTTAAGTTTTGTGGTGTTGAGTGACACGTTGTTGATGTCGGCCCATCGTTGGAGGCTGTCGAGCACAGCTTCCATTCTGCTTTCGTTACCCCTTGGGATTTTCATAAACACTGTGCAGTCATCAGCATATTTGCATACACTCACTTGATCGCGCAGTTCGTTTGGTATTGCATCTTCAATGTCGTCGATGTGGATATTAAAGAGGAGGGGGGAAATCACACAGCCTTGTGGGACCCCTGCTGGACATGGTCTAATTGTCGATACAGTACTTGGAAGTTTTACCTGTTAGGTACGAGAGCTTAGAAAGCTCTGGATCCAAAGCCATAGACTCTTGTTGATGTTTTTGGCCTTCAGCTTTGACAGCAAGATAGAATGATCGACAAGATCAAAAGCCTTGCAGAAGTTGAGGAACAGTGCATGAATGCCGTTTCTGTCTGTCAGGCTGTTGTCAGTGTCATTGAACCAGCTCTGTGTGATGTTGATAAGAGCCGACACAGTTGAGCGCCCCTGGGTGAAGGCATGTTGGTTCCCTGTAACTGTGAGAGCTGATTCGTTTAGGGATATCTGTACTTTCTCAAGGACTTTACCGAGGACCAGGATCACAGATATCTGTCGGAAATCCTTTTCGATATCTTCAGGGGGTGAGCCTTGGGAATAGGGCTGACAAGCACGTGCTTATAAAGTGTTGGGTACTTCCTCTCGGTAATGCTGGTTGATATGATATGAACAACAGGTGCTAGTTCGTCAGAGAATTTCTTGAGAACCCTTGCTGGAATATTGTCGGCTTCTGTTGCTTTCCTAGCGCTCAGCTCGTTTAGAGTTGCTTTAACCTGCCCAATACTAGGGAGTCTTGGTGGATGGTCAGGAAGGCCATCTGGCTGGATGTTTGGGAACGAGGGGGTGTGATGGTCCCATGGTCTGGTGAATGCATCTTGCAACTTTTCAGCCACTTCGGACAATAATTACTCTGTAAGTCTTTGTATTAATAATTAACCATTAAAAGAAAATGAAAGTATTTTAATAGTTTAAAAATATTTACGAGTAATTGTAGATAGAAATTTAAATTGGAAAAATTATGTACACGTATTATGTAAAAAAATAGATATCAAGAAGTATTGACATTTTAGTTAAACTGCGTCTTTTATCTTAGTTTGAATCTCTCAAGTGAATCAGTAAATCCTCATTTAAACTTAAATTAAAACAATATGTGCATTGTGGTTTATGTGTTTTGCTACATCTGTAATTTCATAATACAATATTTTGCTAATGCCAATTTTGCTAGATCCATTCCCTTGTGGGGGCTAAATGTTATTACTTGGTAAAATTTTGACATATTAATTCAACATAAACATTGCTTTTACAGGGCTCAAAGTTAGCCACCAATTGGTCACAAATGCAACTAAGTTTTTTAAAATGCGCCTAAAAAATTGTCACACAGCTGCACCTAGACGTAAATGATTTCCTCTGTTTTGGAGGATTAAATCACTGAAATTGACAGTGAATCACTGTTGTCCTTTCTCCAAGTTCTAAATATAAGTTCTTTTTTGCTTTCTCTCATTTGGTTTTATCAAACTTTTTTGCCTGCTTCTGTGGGTGATTTATTTGTTTCTCTGTCTGATGAACGGTGTAGCCTCAGCATTTCCACAACCTAAGACGTGATCAGAATAAGCATGGAGGGGCAATAAGTTGAATGCCTTTTATGTCGAGCTTCGCCCATAACATTTCAACCTGTGCGCCTAAAATTTTGGAAATGTGCCTAAATTTTGAAAGTAGTCGCAAAAATGCACCCGGATTAGGCCCCACAAGGGAATGGATCTAGCAAAAATTTGCATTAACAAAATGGTGTATTGGCGCTAATTTCAATTTCATTTGCAACTGTTAACATTGTAGCCTGAAAATTCCCTGACCTCTATTGTGTATACTTATTTAATGACCAACTGTTTTAATTAGCCCTATGGTTACTACAGCTGGCTTGCACTTTCTAACTTGTAATTTATAATAATCTATGAAATTGATATGTAATTTATATTTAATGTAAATCTATATTTCAAGTAAGTGCTACATGTAAATAGAAAAATTAGGATTGATTGCCGTTTGTAAATGTCAATGTGGGTCGACCAGCAGCTGCTTGAAGCGGCTCTCTGATTGGCTAATCGAACAATAACGACAATAATAACCAACTCCTTAAAACAATACACAATGAAGCCAATACGATCACAATAAGAGGAAATAGAGCTATGGTATTAACGCTGAATGTTCATTTTTTGAAACAGCTGTACACTGTCATGTTTTTCTTGATTCATGGGTAGTTCACTCAATGCTGTTGTAATAGCCTAATAACTGTAAAGGCAAATGTTAAATTCATTTCAGTATTAAATGCATTAACCAATGGTGAAAGTTGATTCTCTATATGTATCAGATGCTAAAGTGTTTAAATTGATATTTTATAGATATTCATACTTTTATAAACTTCTTCCTCTGCTGCTGAGTGGGTTGTCAGATGATATGCCTGATATTAACAAACAGTCAAGGCAACTTATGGATCAGGTAGGGAAAGAAAATAATCATCTTTAGTAAGATGTGTACATGTACAGTACCGTCTCCAGGAAGCATACCATCTGGACATGGATTCGGTTTTCAGGATTTTGGGATTGCGACAGGATTAGGGACCACAAACAATACTTACACTGTCCCGTTGTAGATGTAGATGTAAAGGGGCTTCAATCAGGCGACCCAAAACTCACAAGAGATATATATATATATGCATAAATGTACACTGTCCATTGCTAAAGCAGGAAAAATGATGTTCTCCACATGTGAACAGTGTTGTGATCAGCGAATTTAATTGCTTAGGTTTATGCTTCGAAACTTTAGACTGTGCAGTTTATCTGTGCTTCTATCTATGGAGTTATTTGGTTGTTTCATTGCTTTTATTGGCTACTAACTTTTAAAACAGAAAGTCATTTGTTTCAAGAATAAGCAACAGATTTGGTTAGCACTTATGTTCTCCGTGACAGCAACTTAGCGAGCAAACTGACATGAACTGTTTGTTTTGTCTCTACTGTTGCTTCATAGATCTGATTGATGAGCTTCTTGCAGAGTGCATATTGCCTAACTGAAACTCACATCCTACAGCCATATCTTATTTGGTTATGCATGTGTATGCAGTTGTTAATTTGTTCAAAACATTCAGATGTTAACTAAACAGATGTTTGTTGAAAGTTATTAATTTGCTGTTACTTTGTGGCATCAGATAACAATGTATTTTTTATGTTTTTCTTCAGGTTGGTGAACTGTTTTACAAGGAGAACGAAAATGACCTTAAAGATAAAATGGACTTTGATACTCCGTGTGGTTATCGATTAGCAATGGGTGAGCGACCTCCTGCCATAATTATGCAATATTTCTATTTAAACTAGTTATCATGTTTTGTTTTACATGTAGACCTTGTGAATTAGCTTCATAAGAATATTGTGGATAAATAGAGATTATTGTATTGCACTGCACTATACTGTACTGTACTATACTGCACTGCATTGTACTTCATCGTACCAACTGGTTCCCTTGACCGAAGCAGTTGAAGAATTGTTTTGGTTTCTGAACAAATACTTTTACAAGTTACTTTACACGTAGTCTCAGGACAGCTTTCACAGTTTTGTCTATTGTAGAGAAACTTGATGGACATTCTGCTTGCCATAAACTACATTGTACACTCCAGCGAGGGTGGCTAGGTGGGGGCTCTGAGTTGTGCATAATTGTCTACATTTTTGTTGTAGTACCTGTAGCATCAAATTGGCTCATGTTTTTAGAAGTACTTTCACATGTATGCAGTTGAATATTATATATAAATATATACAATGTGTATAGTATTTAGAGAAAACCAATTGGTATAATAAATTTTATTTTAGATATTTTGTGTTGTTCGCGTTTTAGGTTACTGCAGCAGACAGGATGCGAATTACTTATTATTGTCATGAAGTGTTTTAAATTTTAGATCTTTTAATAAGCTATATTATTTTGTTCCAATTAACTGAAACATTTTAAATCATTAATTTAACCTTTTTGAATGTAATATCATGGCCTTATCGGTCGAACAGTGCTTAGAGAATGATGGAATTAACCTGAAGAAATGTTTTGAAGTAAGAGATGCAACTCAGAAAGAGGGTGCCTCTGAAACCTACAATTTCAATGACAATCCAAACTTTTCTTGAAGCTTTTTCTAAATGACTTTTTTAATCAGTCTTTATAGTGCACCAAGTTATTAGATACACCAGTTGCAAGTATATTTTGACAGCCCTGAGTAGTTGTATGAAAGGGGTACAATTTTCTAGTGTATATAAGGTTTATTGAAGACAAATAGGTACATTTCTGGCAATGTATGTTTCTGGCTATCTATCCACCCTTCCATCCGTCCGTCCGTCCATCTGCCTGTCTGTCTGTCTATCAGTCTGTCTGTCTATCTACATGTGTATCTATCTGTCTGTCTGTCTATCTATCTATCTCAAGTTGCTTGGGGAAATTCTTTTGTTTCATTTTGAAATAGTGACTCACAGAGTTAGTAGTAGAAAAGAAACATGTTTTTTTTCGTTTTTTTCTTCCTGAAGTAAGTACACTTTTTTCTTTTCATTCCAAAATCAAATAGTATATCAACAGAAGGCAGAATAGTTGTAGCATGCCGTAATTTTATGAACATGAAATAAACAATCTACAAAATAATTGCCAGCTTTTATATTTTACATTAGCATCTATTCTACTTCCTGTAAAATAACGTACAAATTTTAGTAGACAAGTGAGATCGATGTGTACGCTGTTTCATTCAATTTTAAAAATGAGGCCCGAGTCAGGCTATCTATATAGCCTCTTGTTACTTAAAATTTTGGCAAAAAGACTTGCGACATCGAAAAAACTTAATTTTTCTCACAGATTTAAACAAGGATTTTACATTAGTGCTAGTGTAGACCTACTAAGACACAGACCTTTGTACCTGAAAACACTTTATGAAACTCTGTATAAGTTATCACAAATTACATATTGAAACAGGAAGGATATCTATCTATTTACAGTATATGGGCTATGTTTGTGGAAATGCTTTTTTTGTTTTTTCAAGATTTTGCTCGACCAAACTTGGGGTGCAGGGAACTGGTGCAAAGAAATATCTCCAAAATTCTGCCAGCAGCCTTGAGAGACATGGGGGACTGGTCTGTGGATACAAGAATCAAGGTACACTTGTAGCTTGGTTTATGGTCTGTCAGTGAAGCAGCACTGTCACAGAATATTACATATCGGGCTACAAAGTTAGTACAGTTACAGTGGTGTCAGTAAATAAGTAAAATATTTTATGCTATTTAGCCTCTCCCTCCTTTGCATGTGCTGAGCTACATGTAGTTCAGAAGTATGCAGCAAGAAAGCTACTGAATCTCGATAATTGAACTTATGATATATACATTGCAAAAATAATCCGTGGATATTTCTGAGACAAACTAAAATAATAGAGGAAGTTTGTTGTTGACATCACAAGAAAGAAAAATAAAGATTGCATGGCTCTTATGAAGTTGTGTCTGACATGAATTAGCACATTTTTAAGATAAGATGTTTCATTCTCAGTTATGGCTATTCACATTTGATTGCCACAAACCTTTAGCATATCCTGCTGGCACAAATTTGTAGCAATTAAAATGTTTTGTTAAAATAATAAACATTATTTTATAATAAGTTTAATAATTAAAGAGGGTTTGTAGCAATACCAGATTTCTTGTGTTGGAAGTTTGGTTTTTTGGTTTTATGATTTTGGTCATCTGTAAGCCGTTTTCAATGGGTAACTACATTGTATGAAAGTGTTTTTTACCTCTTATTAAGTAGAACCTCTAGACTACATTAACTAGAACCTCTAGCTCACGTTAACTAGAACCTCAAGCTCATATTTTCTAGAACCTCTAGCGTCCATTATTTGGAACCTCTAGCATCCATCAACTAGAACCTCTACCAACCATTATCTAGAACCACTAGCTCATATTAACTAAAACCACTTAAGTTCACATTAACTGGATCAACTAGCTGCCATCAACTAAAACTACTATCCATCATTTTCTAGAACCACTTCCTTCCATTAACTAGAACCTCTACCAGCTATTAACTAGAACCTCTACGAGTCATTTAGAACTTCTAGCAGCCATTAACTAGAACCACTAGCTCATACTTTCTAGAACCAGTTGTTTCCTATATTATAACTAGAACCTCTAACGGCCATTATAAAATTGTAGTTATTGTTTAAAAGCCCTGAGGGGATCAATAAAAGTTGATCTGATCAGATCTGATTAACTAAAACCTCTAGCGGCCATAAATTAGAACTGATCTCTACCAGCTATTAACTAGAACCACTAGCTCATATTAACTAGAACCACTAGCTCATTAACTATAACCACCAGTTTTCATTAACTAGAACCACTAGCTCACATTTTCTAGAACCAGTTGCTTCCATTAACTAGAACCTCTTACTCCCATTAACTAGATCCACTAGCTCTCATTAACTATAGAACCACCAGTTTTCATTAACTAGAACGTCTATCCCACCTTAACTAGAACAGGTAGCTTCCATTAACTAGAACCACTAGCTGCCATTAACTAAAGAACCACTAGCTCCTATTAACTAGAACCACTAGCTCTCATTAACTAAAGAACCACTAGCTGCCATTAGCTAGAACCACCAGTTTTATTAACTAGAACGTCTATCTCACCTTAACTAGAACCACTAGCTGCCATTAACTAGAACCACTAGCTCCTATTAACTAGAACCACTAGTTCTCATTAACTAAAGGACCACTAGATGCCATTAACTTGAACTGCTAGCTCCCATTAACTATAACCACAAGTTGTCGTTGCGAGAACGTCTAACTTACGTTAACTAGAACAAGTAGCTTCCATTAACTAGAACAACTCTCTCCCATTAACTAGAACCACTAGTTCCCATTAACTAAAACCACTAGCTCTCATTAACTATAGAACCACTAGCTGCCATTAACTAGAACCACTAGCTCCTATTAACCAGAACAACTAGCTCTCACTAACTATAGAACCACTAGAACAAGTAGCTTCCATTAACTAGAACTACTAGCTCCATTTAACTACAATTACTTGCTCCCTTCAACTAGAACCACCAGTTCCAATTGAAGTGGCTGAACACAGTTCTAACCATTTTTGAGTAGTTATCATTCATGGGAGCTTTACGTAAGAAAGGTAACAGGGATGAAACCCAAACCTGGCAAGAGCAAAATACAGTAATAGAAGTTTAGGTAACTTGGGTTTTCGTGAAGCTTTTGATCGTTTGCATACATAAACGGTAGTTTGAAGACAACACCAAAATTTCACTTTTTCCAAGTTTGCTCAAAATCTGGCCATTAGAAATTGATCAGTTTTTTGTACGATTGAAGTCGAGATAACGTCTCAGTTACCAAGAGCAAAAAACTGTAATCTCATGCAGAGATCGACAATATGACTCAGAGTTTAGTGAACTATATTTTTTATAAATAAATCCATAAACATCTGTCAATTTTATTTGAAATTCTTGCCACGAAAATGGCGTCCAGTTAGCAGATTGAGTGATGCAAATCAAATACAGCACGTAATGGGGTGGTCTACCAGGTGAGAAGAAAAGCAGGGGCACTTGGCAGAGCTTTCACTCGCTTCAGTTGGCAGATTGGAGCAGACAAACAAGTGGAGGAGCATTGAACAATTACATGTGGCTTCTGTCAACCAGAACCAGTACATGTAGCTCCCATTGACAACAACCATTACAAGTAGCTCTTGTAAACAAGATTTCCGATAACCAGAAACATTACATGTAGCTCCCGTTAACCAGGCTTCTGTTAACCAGAACCATTACATGTAGCTCCCGTTAACCAGGCTTCTGTTAACCAGAACCATTACATGTAGCTCCCGTTAACCAAGCTTCTGTTAACCAGAACCATTGCATGTAGCTCTTGTTACAAGGCTTCCGTCAACCAGAACTATTACATGTAGCTCTTGTTAAGATGGCTTCCGTTAACTAGAATCATTACATGGAGCTCCCATTAACCAGGCTTCCGGTAACCAGAACCATTGCATGTAGCTCCGGTTAACCAGAACCATTTCTTGTGTCTTCCATTAATCAGAACCATGTCATGTAGCTCGCTTTAACCATAACCATTTCATGTGGCTTCCGTTAACTAGTACCAGTACGTGTAGCTCCTGTTAACCAGGCTTCTGTTAACCCGAACCATTTTTTTTTTGTAATTTATTGATTTTTTCTTCACCTTTTTACAATTTTTTTTAACAATACAATGCATTTATCAAACACGGGGAGCATACAAAGTGAGAACATTAACAAATAATAATACACAAAGATGATCAAAAGACCAATAATAAAAATTAAACGCAGAAGCACAAAGAAATACAAAAAAAAACCCAAAAAACAAAAATAATAAATAATGAAACTTGTTTCGGTTGAGAGTTGCAGATTGAAAATTGGTTTAAAGGAAGATTCTATTTGTTGACTTATTTATCTAGTCATTTTATAATTTTTTTATTTTGAGCGTTTGCTAAACATCCTGTACAAAGGGGATGAAATTTTCCCATTTTTTGTAATGGTATTCTAACTTCTTATTTTCTTTTGCAATTAGAGACTCTGTATAATATGTTGTTTTTGTTCTCTGTAGAAATATTTTACGGGATAAGATTGAGTTGTTTAATTTCGAGTAATAAATGTAATATTTGCCGTTTAAGATGATCAGGTTCGCTAATAAAACGTTCAGTTTGTCTTTACATATTCCAAAAATAGCCTCCTTTATATTTAGAGGTTTTGATAAGATATTCTTTGTCTTTAGTAGATCATACACTTCGTTCCAGAACTGTTGTACACAATGGCATTGAAAAAACAAGTGCTCTTTAGTTTCCAAGTCGCTTCGGCAGAAGTCACAAAAGGACGATTCCACTTTTCCCATTTTGTATAATAATTCATTGGTGTAAAGAATTATGTTCAAAATTTTAAACTGAAACTCACGCAGTTTGGTATATAATGTTATTTTAAAAGGGATTAAAAATATTTTCTTCCATTCTAATTTGGATGTTTCAGTGTTATATAGCTTTTCATACCTGGCCACAGCTGTCGGTTTTGTAGCTTTTATGGACACAAGCGTTTTATAGACACTTTTTGATTTCACTTGAGATATGTCTACTTTTCCTTCTCCAATTTCCAAGTAAAAATGGTTCTTATCAAACTCTAAGGCAGTCAGACCTTTTCCAAAATCCTTTCTAAGCTTTTTCCGCCAATCTTGTGGAACGGCATTGAAAACAGCACATAATGAAAAAGTTATCGACCGGTGACATTCTCGATATGCATGGATGTTTTGCAATCTTTGGATTTCCGAGCTCATCATACAGATCCGCCACTGTAAGAAACCCAGCTTTTAACATGTTACTTCTGTAGAGGGAAAACTTCTCGATGCGAATATATTTGTTGTTCCAAAGAAACTGATGTGCTATTTTTTGTATAGTAGTGGGGGCGTTACCATTTAAGTCTGACCAGGCACACACCAGGGGTCGTGCTGCCTACCTGCTCGTGGTGACCCTGCTCGACTTCACGTCATAGACTGAAGTCTAATTGAAGGCAGCAAACTGATCTTACCAGTAATCCAGTAAATCAACCAAAGTTATATATTCACTACTACGGACTTCGGGAACTTGCGTTCTTTTCAGAACGAGTCAACATGACTACTACCGAAATCCACATCCTCAAGCTGAATGTCGAGGGGCTCACTAGAGCCAAACGCGACCTGATTCAACATATGGCAAAAGAAAACTGCGCCAATGTAATTCTCTTGCAAGAAACACATGTTGAAGATGAGGAGAACCTTTTAATTGAAGGGTTCAACACCATGTTAAAAACTAACCACTTTCTCCATACTATTGGCGCAGAAGACACGGACTCTTGTCCGTGTGGTGCCATCCAATCCATGAAGCACCTAATAGAAGCCTTCCCAATCTTCAGCCCCCCTAATGGAGTCCAGGGGCTGAAGGACTTGGACGATGAAACCGTCAAGTGGCTCCATTCTAGTGATATTAGCATATAACTAACTGGCAGATCAAACGCACGACAACGAGGCACACACACTTTATAGAAGACAGGTAAATCTGTTGGTAAATATGCATAATCAAAATTACAGTGAAACAAAAATCGACCTCTTTCCTTCTCAAGATAGTAATCTAGAATATTCTTCCATCCCAAGGGGTTGTTGTCCAAATACTTTTTAATACACACTATTCGTTGCGTTCGAATCATTAGATCAATGTCTACCATCTTCAGTCCGCCATCTTCAATGTCCTTTTATTTATTTTATTTTCCTTTACGGCCACCCCTCTTGGTAAGGATTATTGGCCACCCCTCTTGGTAAGGATTATCATGGCCGTTCGTTTTACTTTGTCTTTTCCCTTCCAAAGAAATCCAAAAATGATATTGTTTGTTTCTTTCAAGAACTCATCCTCACACGGAAGAACAATATGTGTGTGTTGTTCGTCCGTCGTTGTCAACGAAGACCAAGGACATCACGTAGACAGTTAGGTGTGGTGTTTGCAATTCATGTGACTGATTAGACCAATACGGGCACGGAAAGTTTTGTAGCAAACTGGATACAGGTACTTGTACAGAGCAAAACCGAAAGATATAAATGACGATGATAACAATTATTTTTTGCCATCAAACAACCAGTGCAAACTGACTCCAGAAGAAACCGAAGTATCTGAAGGAGAGCTTAAAGAAAAAAGAATGCTTGGAGACATTAAAATCTATGCAAAATGAAAAAGCACCAGGAAGCGACGGTTTTCCGGTAGAATTCTATAAAGTATTTTGGAAAGATATCTCCACGTTTTATATTAACGCTATCAACCATTCTTTCGAAACAGAGAAGCTTTCCGTTTCACAGAGAAGAGGGATAATCAAATTAATCCCAAAAAAGAATTCTATCACATACCACTTGAAAAACTGGCGCCCAATTACATTATTAAACTGCGACTATAAAATCGCGG
>JAOBYH010076106.1:0-11681 GCA_025403525.1 Umimayanthus kanabou | reverse complement strand
ATTCATAAAGCGTTATTACAGACAGGGTCGAGAACTGTTACTGGAGTCGGAACAATTGAAGAAAATCGATGTTTAAATTGAACTGTTTTCATTCAGTATGATTTGTTCGTTCAATTCAAATTTAAACTCACTGTAACGTTTTCTTTCCTTCACAGAGGTATTTGAAGTCTGGTGGGTGTGCATATTATGCTTCATTTATTTTGCAGTATGACTGAATGTCTCCAAATGTATGAAAATGCGAAAATGAATACATTTTAGAGTTGAATGATACCTTGATAACAACGATAACCTACTTGAAACTGTTGCAACTTCAGCTGAAACTAGAATTTGTCATTGGCTGTTCTTTTGTTCGTTCTATAGGAACTACCTGGGTCAACTTAGGTTGCTATAAGGACAACAAGTACTCAAGAGCCCTTCCACACCCGTTCACAATGATTGAACTTGAGTACGAGACAACCTACCCAGACCTGAAACAGTTATTCGACGTTTGTAGACGCGAGGCGGAGCGCCACGGCTTCCATTATTTTGGCATTCAGTTCTACTCTGAGTGTTGGGGAGGAAACAAGGAAGATCAGTATGACAAATACGGAAACAGTACTGAGTGTGGTATTGGTACCCAAGGTTACGGGGTTGGCTATGAATACACCAATTATGTTTACGGAAGAGCAGATAGTGGTAAGATCTAGTTGTATTGCTGTATAAACATCTTATTCGCATCAATAATTGAGTGTGCTTTTTAGTTAATCCCCGAGGTGGAAGTGACTAATGATGGAACACTTTTGTCGTTCGACAGCTTTCGTTTTTTGTGTGATGCAATCTGTGGCGTTGAAGCTGTCTATTTTTGTTTTTGCAGTGTTAGCTGTCTTGTTCATGACAGGAATTTAAGTATCTAAATCAGCCGCTTAACAAAATTTTCAATTAGTTCTCATATCACGAATATCATGAATACCTGTAGGTGATTAGCGCTGGATAGTGCCGTTAAGAGTAGCCAATCAGAGCACACGAAAGATACTGTTTATTGGCGCTCACTTGTTTGTCATATACTAATCATTGTTCTTCTTTGCCACACCCATGTGGAATGATATTACTAACAACTTGTTAGAGAGCATCTCTAATGTCAACCCCAAAGCTGTGGAAGCAATTGCCGGTTGAAATTTGAAATATATATTAATAAACGGTAAATTAAGACATACATTTTAAAGAAGCATTTTAATCGGATTACTAGGGTTTTTTTATTTATTATGTTATCTATTCATTTTAGTGTGTGCGAAGTTAAGCGCTGTTAATAAGATTTCTGACTACGAACTGGGAGGTCCCGGGTTCAATCTCCGACCAGATGAAGAGTTTAACTTTATTTGACCTTCTTTCGCCACACCTTTCGAGAGCAGGGGCGTCAGGGCTTTGGTCTAGTCTCTTGACGTTTTTTCCGCGTAGTTGAAGTTGTCCACGCGGTAAATGATTTAGAACAGTACATCAGGCGGGAATGTTTGGAACTTACCGGCATTCCGGAGGAATTGCACGAAAATACAAATGAGATAGTTATTCGAGTTGGGCGCCTGATAGGAGTAGAAATCGAAAAAAGTGACATTTCTGTTAGTCACCGGCTCTTTACAAAACAGTCCTACAGCAATGTTGCCCGCCGCCAAGGTAAATAGCCAAACAAAATCATTGCTAAATTCGTTAGAAGAGATAAACGGGATGAATTTTATAAAGCGAGGAAGCACCTCAGGAATAGAACCACAAAAGATCTCAACTTGGCTAGATATTCCGAAAATCGGATCTACATCAACGAAAGTCTGAGCTTAAACAATGAGCAACTCCTAAAGAAAAGCCTTAAGATTAAACGGGAAATTAACTGTAAGTTCATTTGGACACACTATGGTCGTATCTTTCTCCGAAAGGATGCCAACAACCCAGTTAACACCATTTCCAATCAAGACCATTTCAAATCAAGACCATTTCCAATCAAGACCATTTCCAGTCAAGACCATTTCCAATCAAGACCATTTCCAGTCAAGACCATTTCCAGTCAAGACCATTTCCAATCAAGACCATTTCCAGTCAAGACCATTTTCAATCAAGACCATTTCCAATCAAGACCATTTCCAGTCAAGACCATTTCCAATCAAGACCATTTCCAATCAAGACCATTTCCAGTCAAGACCATTTCCAATCAAGACCATTTCCAATCAAGACCATTTCCAATCAAGACCATTTCCAATCAAGACCATTTTCAGTCAAGACTATTTCCAATCAGTTGATCCGCAGAGCAAGTGTTTCAAGTACAGGATCAAGCATTTCAAGCCCGAGATCTAGCTCCTCAACAGTTGAAAATGTCCAGTGCACAGTTACACTTTTAGTGTATAAAGTTATTTCAATGTAGGAACAACTAAGTTCGATAGTTGCCATGAGATAATTCGGTATTCTAAACATTTACGTCTTCAGAGTAACTGGAAAACCTCCAGAGACGTAAAGGTAATGAAGTGATTATTTGACCCTACATTATCAAATTAGGAAATTTATTTCTCTAGTATTACTGTTCCTACCGCCTAGCTATCACTGACCACTCATTGTCTAGATTAGCTTAATGCTATTGACAATTAAAACGATTAAAAAATAAATAAAGATAAATGTTAAATGAGTTATTTGATCGTTCGTTGGAAGGAAGCTGGAGTGCGTGGAGTGAATACAGTAACTGCAGCCAGACTTGCGAGAAGAATGGAACCCAGTACCGAACACGGACCTGTACCAAGACTCCGTCACAAAACAGTGGGAAGGACTGTCAGGGGCCTGGGACAGAAAGTCGCAGTTGTGGAAATAACATGTGCTCAAGTAAAATTTATCATTGCTATTATAGTTGTTGTCTTTTTTCGTTTTAAGTGTCAATAGGTATAACCTACACAAAAAGTTTTAACTTTAATTTTAGGTCCGTGTAACACCGGAAAAAAAATGGTGATCAAACAAGAACACGGATCTAAAGTTGTTTTGGATCCAATGCCATCAATCAGGTGTTCTTAAAAGCAAAACCGCGAGTAGTTGCACTTTCTGGCGGATGGTGCGAAGAGTCCACAGACATAGTAGCGATTCGATATTGTTTCCATATTTTTTACTCAAACACGAAGTCTGTCAATTCTTCTTTGGTTGATCGAAGGCAGCTTAACACAAACTTTAAAACTTTCAAGGGTCTAACTTTGTGTAACAAGGATGACAGGGGTGAATTTGGACCTGCTCTTACAGAATGAGGTAATCATCTGGAAGGTCAGTAATTCCCTTGACACAGTCCCCTTAAGTTTACTGAATGGATGACTTTATCCTTCAGTCAAAGGAAGCTGGAGTGAGTGGAGCGAATACAGCAACTGCACTCAGACTTGTGGGAATAATGGAACCCAATACCGAACACGGACTTGTACAAAGACTCCTCCACAAAACAGTGGGAATGACTGTCAGGGGTCTGGGACAGAAAGTCGGACATGTGGAAATAATACGTGCCCAGGTAAAATTTATGATTTTAGGCCGGTTCACACTAGAACTCCAAGGGCGCTCCAGGTACACTTACCTCAAAGCGAACTTGAGGTCGACTAAAGGTGGACTTGAAAAAAATCCCATTTACAGTCAGAAAAGCACATGTCACTTTGTCTGCACTTTGTGATTAACCCGTCAGTAAACTTTCACGCGAAACAAATAAGGTTGATTATCGGTTAAGTGTTACCTAAGTGTGCGCTCAAGTGTGATTTCAACTGCACTTGAAGTGCACTTCGGCTTCTTTGAAGTCGAAAAGGTCCCATGGCAACCAAGGAGAACTCAAGTGCACTTGAGAGTAACAAGTTTTGCCGTCCACACCCCAAGTATACTTCAATTGCACTTCAAGGGCTCTTACGGTCTCTAGTGTGAACCGGCTTTTTATGGTACCATGATTTATCATAGTTATTTTACTTTCTTATTTGACTACCCATTTTTTCAATTCTACACGGACCTTTCGTAGCACTTAAACTTGGTTCACACTAGCGACGGGGACGGAAGCGGAGAAGGAGACGGAAGCGCGAAATTCCATAGAAACGCTGCAAAACGGAGACGGAACAGAAGAAAATAAACCCTTCCGTGCTCTTCTGTTCCGTCTCTGTTTTACAGGGTTTGCTTGGAATTTCGTGCTTCCGTTTCCGTCTCCGCTTCCGTCTCCGTCGCTAGTGTGAACCAAGCTTTCGTTTGTTTGAGGCTCAGTGCCTCAATTCAAGTGTTTTCTTATAAAAGCAAAACCGCGTGTAGACGCACTTTCTGCCGGATGGTATGAAGTGTCTACAGATATAACAGCGGCTCGATATTATTTCTATACCTTTTTATTCAAATACATTGTCTGTCAGTCTGCTTTGATTGATCGAGGGCAGCTCAAAACAAATTTTAAAACCCTCAAGAGTCTGAATGTCGTGTAACAATGATGACAGGGTTAAAATTGGACCTGCTCCTACAGAATGAGGTAATCAGCTGGAAGGTAAATAATTCCCTTAAATGTACTGAATGGGTGACTTCATCCTTCAGTCAGAGGAAGCTGGAGTGCTTGGAGTGGATACAGCAACTGTAGCCAGACTTGTGGGAAGAATGGAACCCAGTACCGAACACGGACTTGTACCAAGCCTAAAGCACAAAGTGGCGGGCAAAACTGTCAGGGACCTGAAACAGAAAGTCGCAGTTGTGGAAATTTTTTCACATGCCCAGGTAAAGTTGATGAATGTGTGGTACCATGATTTCTCTTCTGCGACTATGTGCACACGTTTAATATAGAAATGGTTATGTTGCAGTTTTGGTAACGATTTTTGCATAATCAATCTACGTAACTCTATCATGTGCCAGGCAAGCTTAACCTGCGTCTGATTCTCGCCATCCAGGTCCAAAGTTCTTTTCCTGGTCATGTCATTTTGTGACTTTACTGATTTACAGTAGCTACACTGAGCAAATTATGCCTTAAACGATGAAAATACGATACGGGAGCTAAATTTGGGGTGCGATTGAAACGGGTTATAGTTACAAGTGCTGAAGCTTGTTGGCCCGCAGGGATAAAATATTAACTAATTTAATTTAATTTAGTCTGGTTTGGTTTGGTTTCGTATAGTTTAGTTTAGTTTAGTTTAAAGTAATTTTTTAAATTTAAATATGAATTATTTTAATCTAGTTTCAATATAATCTCATTTAATTTGAATCAATTTAGTTTGTTTTGTTTTGTTCTGTTATATTTTGTTTTGATTTTATTTTATTTTATTTTATTTTATTTGAATTTGTTTGTTTTGTTTTGTATTTATTAGAATAGTTTAGATTATATTATATTTGATTTGATTATCTTTGTTTTGATCCGTAGAATGTGTTTTTGTAAGCACCAATACTAGAAGTAGTTTTTCAGAATGTATGAATAAGTCTCCACCGTGACCTGAAACAAGGGCTTAGTGTTTGTGTTGTCAGTTTTTTGCTGTTGTTTGTCTCAAAATATAAATACTGCCATTGTTGTTGTTATTGCCGCGAAACTATAATATAAGCTGAATTCTATGGCGGAACAACAAATCTGCCAAAGATCTCTTTACCTTCGATGTTTTGGTAAACAAAACCAACATTACTGTTTTGAGCTTTATTTAAAACTTCAGTGAATGGCGCTTGGAGCAGCTGGAGCGCCTACAGCCGTTGCAGCAGATCCTGTGGGGGTGGTACACAGTTACGAAGGCGCTGGTGTAACCAACCTCACCCTCGGTACGGTGGGGATGATTGTCAGGGCATCTCGATTGTAACTCGTTCTTGTGCAAACTACGATTGTCCAGGTATGCTGCCTTACTGCAAAGAGACCGGATGGTAACTCTTTAATGCGATAATAATAATAAATTATTATTATTATTATTATTATTATTATTATTATTATTATTATTATTAATTGTTTTTAATATCACGATAATTTTCACGTTCATCATAGTATTTTAATGTTATCAATATCATTATCATTGTTATTCTTGTTATTATTTTTAGTATTGTTACTATTGTTATTATATCACTAACGCTCGTACGATGGTCGATGTTCAATAGGACTGCTATTTTACAAGAACGCTACTAAGCCGCTTCACAGAGAAACGCTTGAGATCTACTAACTATTTCAATTCTTCTTAGATCCAAGACATAGTGGTTGGGGTAAGTGGGGTGCTTATAGTGAGTGCAGCAAGTCTTGTGGGGGAGGTACACAGTCACGAAAACGGTCCTGTACCAAGCACCGTCCTCAAGGTCACGGTAATTTGTGTCCAGGAATATCCATTGAAACTCGCAAATGTCGAGTGAAACCTTGTCGAGGTATGCTTTCTATACAGATACAAGAAAATTAGTTTACCGAAATACCCTACTACCCTACTATGCATGTTATAATAAATTGCAGTCCGTTTATGTCTGTCTCTGTAGCCAAAATACACGGGTAAAAGCAGAGGAAGTCTGAAAGTGGAGGGGCTGAAACAAGCACCACGGAACTTGGGTTATCTAGAGCGATAACCGATCTTGCTCCCCGGAAACTTCCAAACTCGATTTTCTAAAATCACTGGAAATGCTTCTCAATCATTGAAAAACGTTTTGTTTTGTTATTCCAAGTCATTTTAATGTCCTAGTTCACTCATATACTGCCAGTTGCTGAACAAAAGGTGTATAGGGCTAAAGTGCTACCAACCCATCCCCTTCCACAGTACATGAAAGCGTGAGCGAAGGATTGAAAGTTCGGAGTCATTATTCCAAAAGTGTTTAATTCCGTTGTTACCTTAACATCCCAGTTACAAGCCTCTCTTCAGTTTTAGTTTTAAGTCCATCTTGTGACTATAACAAACTTCCCAGTTATAAATCCCTAGGCCTTTTCCTGGATGGCACCAGCAGTCCTCGTTTGTTCTTGCCATCGTCATCTGGAAAAACCCAGCTGCATTAACTATTACGTTCTGAAACGCGTTAGGTTTGAAATAGTTCCTAACAGACATCAACAGAAAATTCCTATCTTAGAAGTTCAGTTATGCGAAATCATACTAACCGCGTATATGTTTTAATAATTTACCTTGTTTATTAATATTTCGCGCTTTTTGCGCTATAATAATCAAAAGGTTATTACTTGATTGTTTTGCAATAACCTTCCTCCCCCTCCCCACCTTCCACTCCAAAAAGATAAGAAAAAATTCCAGTTACACTAAAGGCCGCTAGACACGAGCCGATTTTTTGTTCGGAAGCTCCCGATTTTTTGACGCCGACAAAAAAAAAATCGGCCCGTGTGTGGCAGTTCCCGACACGTTTCAGACAAGATTTTTTGACGGGGACAGAGATTGTGCGTGTTTGATCCAAAAATGTCAGCCGATAAAAAAATTGGTACGTGTGTGGCGGATTCTGACAAATTCTCAGGAGCAGAGCTTGGTTCGACCAATCACGGATAAGAATATGCATTTCGTGGGAAGATTCAAGACGGCTGTCGCAGGTGACGAAGTTGCTGTTTCAGAAGATATTAATGATGGTGCTATATGAGGAAGATGATGCAGCCATCCTTTTTTTACGAATCATAATTATTTTCATCTTCACAAACTTTTTTTTTAAGAAGACGATATCCAGGCAGAGCGAAAGTGAAAGTAGCTGGGTACGGGGACAGGCTCGCTGCCATGCCAGCCACGACAAAAAATCAACACGTATGTGGCAGATATTATTTCCCGACAAATTATCGGCGTCAAAATATCGGTTGCTTCCCAACAAAAAATCGGCTCGTGTGTAGTGGCCTTTACACTTACTGTGAAACTGCATGCCAAGAACGAAACGAATAGCTGTCTTGTTATATACATTTCCCATCCTATTTATTCAGTAGCTGATCCTTTCTCAATGATCTGTTCTTTCCACAGATTGTTGGAACCGCAGCTTGCTTTGTAACTTTTTGCAAAATTTTTGCGAGCATCCTCTTGTCAAAATTAGCTGTCCTCAAACATGCAGGAGTTGTAACTGGGGCCGATAGGAACGAAGTCTGTTTTTCCCCGTTTTGGAAGGCCACAAGTGAATTCTGTCGGCAGAATTTCTAGCAGAATAAACCTGTTCGGGCAGCGGGCAGAATGCCGGCAGAATAAGCTATTTTGCGAGCAAAATTCGCTTAAACCTATTGTGGAGAGAGCAACTGATCGAGTTGTGTGTTACTACGTGCTCAGCTCAGTATGTAATGCAGTTGAACTGTGAACTATTTGTGTTGTGTTGTTTAATTTGTTGTGTTACTTAAAATGTCATATTCCTATTAAAACTGAGTTATTTGCTTGAAACTGTGTTTCATTTGTTCGGTTTCAGAATTCAGAGTCATGCAAGGTTTACATACATTTATTACCAAAGTTATCCAATAAAATCATGCTATTTAAGATAAGATTTCACCTGGCATAATGCAAGCATAATTTCTATGCCCAAGCAGAATTTTGAGCAAGAATAGGCTATTTACTCGTGGCCGTAGGGCAAAGAGTTGAGGATTTCGGCTCCATTCTTTTTTTGTGTGTGTGTCCCCGTGTGTGTCGCGATCGCTGACTGGATAAGCTATTGTTCTCAGTAACGTGAGGCGTCCTATGAAAGTATGAGACGTGATATTCTAGGCCTTTCTTGGCCTTCTAGTAACTGATATCAATACGGGAACACAAGCCATAGGATTCTGAATTCACTGTTGTCAATAATTTAGTTTGTTTTGAAAACCTAAAAGAGTTTGATTCTTTGTGAAGAAAAGTACATCGGAAATTCTTAAAAAGATCAAGTGCTTCGCACTCTCGGGAATTTACCGTTTAGACTTCCACGAGCCGCCAGAGAAAGCCCGGTGTGACCAATCGATAAAATGGATAATCGATAATATTCAATGAAATCGATAAAAATGAGTTGATTTTATCGTAAGTCGTTGGAAATCGATAAAGAAAAAGTTGTGAGAAATCGATAAATCTCGAATTTTCAATCCATGGTATCGATTTTTTCGATTTTACCGATTTTATCGATACTTTCGAAATATGAAAAACTAGACAGAAGTACAAGTTTATTGCTTAATTCAGTGTACTACAGTGTGTCCAACACAATTACAAAGCCAAAAGAATGAAAATTTGTTATGAAAGAGTTTAATTTCCCCATAACTAAAAACTGTTACGAGTCGACTTACTTGCATATTATTTTATGGGTATTTTATGGATGATTTTTCAAGTGGAAAACTATAATTTCCCCGTGTTCACATTCTTACACAGAGAAACACGTTGTTTTATGACTTTAAAATGGTTTATTGATTTTTGCTTTTCGTTTTCACGCAAATGAAAAGTAAAAGCAATTTGAAAATTACCTTTGATATCCTTAGTTTTGTTTAATTTTTTAATCCTTCTCATCTGTTGTAAAAGTATTTTTATTTCTTACGAAATGTGATAAAAAAGGACTTTACCAAAACATTTTCAAAGATTTTCGTCTATCAATAAAATCGATGAAATCAATAAAAATCGATTGATTTGGGGTAGAAAAGATGTGAGTATCAATTTTTATCAATAGATAGATACAATCGATATCGATCAAAATGATTTTTCGATTGATAACGATTTATCGATTGTTTTTCCCATATCTGATTAGATCGATTGGTCACTCCGGAGAGAAGCAAATTATTTAAAGTGTCTGATACAATTCATCAGAAACGGTGGATCTGGAGTCGGATGATAAAATCATCGTCTTATCTCTAAATGCTTTTCCGTGAAGATTTGGAAATTTCCAGAACGTTTTTGCAAAGTCGATAAATAATACGAAGAAATGGCCGACATTTTACTGGGTTGTCAAATCTGCCGACTCCTTCAAAACTTGTAGACTTAACAGAAGATATAGAAGGTATGTGCGAACTCTGCAAACATCAGTGCTGCTGTTTAATATTGCAAAACTGTTTATATTATACTAGTATGAATGTAGAAATAAAGAACAAGAAAGCTTTATTGACATCTAAATAGCTGGAAAATCTGATAACACCTTGAAGCATTCCTGTCACGATTGTCCATCGCATGCGTTACAGTTGACAAATAATGTACGAATGATGCTGAACAAGTGAGATCAAAATATTCACTGCGCCTGTTTCAGTCTATTTTAAAACAATTACGAGAGGCAGTGCCGGCAGGCAGAATAAGCTAATTTGCGAGCATTATCACCCCAGCTCATCACAGGCCAGATTACTGTTGTGATTATTCACGAAATTGCGAAAGTGTCATGATTTCAGACAAAACAGACAGTTTATTTCTCTCTTGAAAGTAAGCTGCAAGAATAAAATTTGCTTCAGCGTGGTATCATTGTATCACTTTATAGAAAATAAAGCGACACACGCGCATGCGGTTTCCCAAGCGCGGGAAAACACGTTTACAAAACAGCGCTCACTTTTTTAACTTTTGTATAGACTTGTTTGACATGGATTCAAATGAAGAACAAAAATAATCGCGCAAGGCAAAATAGTAAGAAAAAAATTCATACAAAAGTACGACCACTAAAAAAATCCCAGCATTGGCCAAAAAAAAATCTTGCAGTCCCAAAGCTACTACAAAAAATCCTACACAAAAAAATGCCCACTCCCCTCCCCAGAGACCTGATGGTGCGCCCCTAACATTAACCGTTCCTCTCTGTTATCACAAACGAATACATAAACAAGCTACACCTAGGTGCTCAGGTTCTTTATATCACCACTATCAGATCGCGGCGTGCCTCGGCAATTTATCTAACTTATCAGTATTAGCAAGCCAACAGCAGCTTCATTCAGTATGCCAGGCTTATGTTTGCAAACTAAATTATATTCCCAGCTCCTCTGCCTTCATCAAATCAGCTCACTAAGTTCACAAATGTACACACAAGGTAGTTTGAAAGTAACACTTTAATTCTCTGCTATTATGATCAATGCTCAGAATACGTTTACAGTGCTGGAGTAATTGTGTCCCTTATCTATCCCGCAATATTCTAACCAGCAGTTCTACATTTCTTTTTCGATCTAATCAACAAGATAACAGCATCTCCCGCCTCATCGAAACGGCTTGAGTGGCTGCGCTTGTTTAGTTCATCAAGCTGAAAATGTTTAACAAGAAAATTAAAACAAACCAATATCTGGGAGCTGAGAGAAAAAAAAACTAGAGAAAAAACTATATTATTACTGCCAGTATGTGCTATTTTCAAGAATCAAAATTTTAAAGGGATCCTGGGTAGTTTAAGTTAATGATATCAAGTAAGTAATTCGACACTAAATGATGACAAGAATGATGATTTTAATAAATCAATTATTCCACGAACGCGCGTTGGATATGAGCTTCTAGATAGCGGACCGGGTGCGGAGCACCGAGTCGGCTATAAAAAGCTCCTTTCAACAAGCACTGGATAAAAATTAGATATTTATTTTCTACCGACTCGAGTTTTCGGCCATTTCGGAAAGTTTTCCTGGATAAGATTGTCGGTTTAATGCATGTTTGGACAAACTACAGGATAGATTATACCGTGAGTAGAGAACTTATCAGATTACCAGAATGTTTGGTATTTAGTACTAATTGTTAAGTTTTCCACCTCGGATATTTAACAATTATTCCACGAGCTCGAGTCGTACATGAGCTGATAGCCAACGAAGCGCGGAGCGCCGAGTTGGCTATCAACTCATTACGACGAGAGCGAGTGGAATAATTGTTTTATTATATACAAATCATCAA
>JAOBYH010075995.1:0-11682 GCA_025403525.1 Umimayanthus kanabou | reverse complement strand
TATACCCATTAAAACGTGATCAACATTGATGATCTAACGTATTAAAAACCCGGAAGGGCAGGGCAGACCGGGAACTATAGTAAAGAGTACGTCAGTTACATAATTTAAATTCGGGGGTGGATAAATCCATCTAAATGTATCAGCCGCCGTCTGCACGCAGGCATTACGGGCCTTACGCAACTGGCAGGACGCGAACCTCAACGAGAACGTTACAAAACAATAGCTTTCATACAGAATACAAACACTTCACGTGGGAATGCAACCACCTGGCCACCTTCCCGTTGTCTGCTTTAAGAACAGAACGTTAAAAGCTCAATTTTGTGGTTTTCTGAGAACGTGAACAACAAAGTATGAAAGCTTTCAATCTTCCTTCGGCTTCAAAATCAGAGTTTCTAATTTTTTATGTTCACACAACTTCACGCGAAATTAAAAAGAAATTAATGAGTTATACAAACAAGAAAAGGGAAAACGGGAAGTTGAAAATCCAGCAGACGTCTTTGTTGACATTGGCGTCTTAGTTGCGTTAGGTCCCTATTGTCTCAGGCGCCAAGCTCCCCTAGGAATTGGAGAGTCTGGTAATGTTAATATTTTTAAGAGAGCCTTAAAGACACATTTATTTCGAGTAGCTCGCGATCTGTAATTTGAGTTCGTTTACTTTATTTCATACCGATTACTTTTGTTTGAATGTTTCTATATATCATTTTAGTAAGTTTTCTGTCTCCAATATACGATTGAATATTTTTATAATATATGCACCATGTAAGCAAAGCATAAGATGTGTTCAGTTTATGCGATAAACTGTTGGTCCCATCTGGTAGAGTGTAAACTAACATACTCTGAAAAATGTGTTTTTAAAAGTGTGGTTTCATCGGGTGAAGGGGCTTTAACGAACGCACGGGTATGCGTGACTCTCGACATAGACTCACTTCACCTTTTATTAATATGCCGGTGGTTTTGGAAGCGATATTCATTACACTGAACTAGTAAGCACAATCGGCACGCAACTGAGCTGTTCGTAATAACACCAGTAGACTGTTTATAGCTTACAGCTTATATGTCTGTACTTCAAGTTTAATTTTACAGTTGAAATCATGGGAATTCGGTGATGCACACAAATTGTACAAGAATTGTTAATTTATCTTCTTGTAACTACAAATAAAAAATATAATTACTTTCAAACCACAATCCGCATCGAATCCCCCCTCCCCACCCCAAGAAATGTTTTAGCTTTCCTTGGTGTCTGTGTAAGAAAACAAAAGCTGACTTTTTTCAACAAGTTGTCGCCAACTGTCCTTGGTCGATTTACAGTGATACTAGGAGATTCCAGACAGACTGTTCTGTACAATTTCAAAACTGTCTCTCTTTCCTGCAGGGTTACCAACACCACAGTCAAAGTGCCAGCTACTCATTTCTCCCCGGATTTACAAAAATAGACAGTCTGTCTTCTATTACCCGATATTCAAACATACACCAGACAAATTGTATGTCTCCTGTTACCCCCAAGATTTGTATACAGCAGTAAATTTGTCTTTGTTTGTCAAGGTACAAAAGCCACTAAGTTCGGCTGTGTCAACATAAGATTTAGCCTGCCTACAGAGCATATGCAGCAAAATGGTCAAATATGCAAACTTCAACTGAATGAAAATAATACCCTATCGTCATACACCGAACACCGTCTCTCGGCTTTCATTGCACGAGTATCCAATAGCACATCCAGGTGAATTCAAAAACTGCTTGAAACTTTTCGGTAAAACTAAAAATACTTATAATATTTCCGAGCGAAGCACAATAAGTTCATAGTGCAACATGGACACAACTCCGAACCCAAGCACTTTAATGAATGGTTCAGGGACTGTTTCAGCTGGAAGAGACACTGCATTAATAGTTGTTGAGACGTGCATTTCTGTCATTCTGAACATTGCAGCCCTTGCAGGTAACTCGCTGGTTTGTCTAGCGTTCTACAGAAATCCCTCACTTCGTACGGTTACAAATTGCCTCGTGCTCTCACTGGCCATCACCGATCTGTCCATGGCGGCGTTGGTGATGCCTTTTATCACTCCTTCAACTATAATTGGAAACGGGAGGGTTGGGGGAATTTTAAGTTGCCAAATAGGATTTGTTATTTCCAATCTGTCGGCAGGAACTTCGTTGATAACCGTGATGCTGTTGGCGATCAACAGATATGTCTGTGTGGTTCGACCTGAGAAATACACAAACATGTTCTCCAAGAAACGATCCGTCGCCATTGCTGCCTCGGCGTGGATTGTAACACTAGTCGCAGTTACCATCGAGTCCTTTCTCTTTGGTATGCAGTTTCAAAACAACATCACTGTTGTTCCAGCTCTTTGTATCCCGGAGATTAGCAGCCCCAGTGCGTCAGTCGTTATTACCGTGTTGCAAAGCGCCTACATAGCTGTCCCAAGCTTAGTTGTTGCGGTTTGCTATGTGAAGATCTACCGAACCATCCGTCACCACAACACAGCAGCCGTTCCACCGCCACAAGGGGCTCATTCTGTTTATGGGGTGGAAGAGGCGAAGATGACAAGAATTCTGACAATTATCGTTGTTGGATTCTACATATGCTGGATGCCTGTGTTTGTGACCAATTTTTTAAATTTCTTTGACGCAATTGGGGTTGGTAGCATCAAATTTTATAATTTTTATATCACTTTGCCAGTCTTTGCTAGCAGTGCTGTCAATCCTATGATTTATGCAACACTCAGCAACTCATTTAGGAACGAATTTACAAAAATATTCCGCTGTGAAAATTAACTTTATACTTAAGTCCTGTGCAATACAAAGAAATACAACACAGTAAAGTACAATACAATACAATACAATACAGCACAATACAGTACAGTACAATACAATACAATAAAACACAATACAGTACAGTACAATACAGTACAATACAACATGCATGGGGAATGGTTACCCAATTCCCCCGAGCCAGAGTCTCTTGTTTAAAACGCTCGACTATAAAAACAATTACAGCACAGCTAAGGGAACTATGTACAAATTGTATATATATGCTCTAATGAAATGAAATACACAGTTACGAGTAGAGCAGTTAATGCTAACAAACTGTAGGAGTATTACATGTTTCACCAGATTGTTGGCTTCTTTGATCCTGGCACAGAATTGAGACACTGTAGTAGACGATTTGGTTGCAGTAGGTAGTTGATTCCATATGTATTTAGGATAATGAACTGCTCATGTGCTAAGTTGTGAAGGTTACATAGCATCATTTCCAGATCTACTGGCCCTTAAGTTATACTGTGTCTAGTAGTAAAAGAGTTATATAAACCTGATTTTGAAGAACGACAGAATACCATTTTACATTATACATGGATTATCTTTCAATATATACATAGTTTGTTTGCAACTTGCAATGTCTTTAGATAGTTCAGAGATTCTTTTTTGTCGTATTTCATTACATGCCAATATGTGTAGCCTCTTGTTTCAAGGGAATGAACTGTGAGTTAAAATACAGATCTTTGAATCAGTGGGTCTCAATGCTTGGGCCCATTGAACTACTCACTAACAAGATCAACTGCAAATTGGACAGTAAAACCTTCCTAAAAGGGCGAATCCTTGCTTCTATTTAATGCTTATAGTTTTACTTAGTTTAGATATCGGTAGTTGAATTGTAAATTATTGGAACTGAACACATTGTCCTACAATTTACGATGCATATCTTTACCAACACTTTCAAGAAACTTCACTCGGTTTGTTTCCTGGAAGCGATCTCTTTGAATTGAAATACCTGCATGCTGCAAGATAACTAGAACGCCAAACTAGTATTAATGGCATTAATAGTTTTACTGCCGTACAAGTATCTAAAAGTTAGAGATGGATTTCTTAATATACTTCGGAGCTTGTAGCAGTCACTTTGTATTTAACAAACCAAAGACGACACAAGAAATCATGTTTTTTCTAAAACAACGTAAAAACGTTTTGACTTCGAGCAAGTTTCTCGACATAAAATTCCTTCCGCATTGCTACCATAACTAGCCCCCAGAACTTCTGGAGATTTCTTTAAAACCATATTTTGCTCATTCTCGCGCATTTCTAAATATTTTTGAACATAATGAGTAGGTCAGTCATTTTTAGCAGTTAATTTTACATTAATTCCGAAAAGCGATTCAGACCCTTGCTGGAGTACCCTTCAAAGAAAACTAAAGTATTGTTTCCATCACAATGGCGTCCAAACGTTCTGCACAGTTCGTTTGTAAATACCAGGAATAATTACTTGAACAAAATAAATAGTCTCCAGTCTGGCGTTGTTTGTGTCTTACATATATAAAACATCATCGTTTGATATTCAAATAAGAGCCATTCAATATTTATTTCTTATCACATGCTCCTCTGCAATCGGAAATCTTTTAAAATTTAATGCCATGAATTATGTTATTCATTTTTATTTTTTGCTGCTTATCTGGTTTACTTAGCTCGGCTACTTGCTGCTTTGCACCATTCGATCAGCTGGTTTCACGGTTGTTTTGGTAAGGTTTTTGTTTGTACAATAAAATAGCCTAATAAGACAAAGAAAGAAAAACGAATAAAAATGTGCTGGCAGTAGATACTCGTTGACTTATTTATCCGGTTGAAAGTTGACAGCAAGCGCATAATTTAACTTTTTGTTCTAAAAGTATTTACCAAAACGTGATAGGTCTGCCTCTTCAGAATGTTTTTCATGCTCATTAAACCAAGAGTTCATTTTGCTATGAAAAAACTGAATATTGAATTTTTGCTTGCTTTTCTCGCGTCTTTTCTCCAGACGTCAAATAAAAACTCAATTTACCAGCTTCTCGTTAAAGGCATGAAATAATTGCAGGACGACAGTTGTCATTATGCTATGATTGGGAACCTGAAATCATTCTGTGTTTGCATAACTGTTGAATAGAACCTATTCTTAATTACGACTTGTTTTCATCGAGCGTCAATTCCCCGCTCTGCCCAGCTCAATCTACTAAATAAACTCCATTTTGGTCAAAGATAAACATATCAAATGTCAAAAGAAATTGATAGTATGACATTTTTAGAGACAGTAGATAGTTTAATAGTTTCAGTTTTTCAATTTTTCAATTTTACAGTTTTAATTTTAATTCTTATTTACAGTTTAAAGATAGCATATTGTAAGTCGTATAATCGAATCGAGCTCAATTTAAATTTGGTTTGAAACGTGTACGTATTCTCAACCAGCTGCTTTGAACCACTGTGGCTCGTAAGTTGAAGTTTATTGTTAATCCAGCGTTAAATAATGGAAACTTTGAGCGACCGAAATTTCATGATCTTTTTCTACCTATTCGAGTCATAAACTTGTCAGATAATAGAACAGCCGCGACTGTACAGATCCTTAAAACACTAGCTTTTTCATCATTTTTCAAAACAGGTATGACCGTTTGAATTCCCTTAGAGTTTCCTTGGGCATAATGCAAGGTATACCCCTTACCAACTTATATACGCCCAGAGCTTTAAAGTGGAATTTTACGGTATATCGCACCCTCTGCTAGGACTTGAAACGCAAATTCTTAATTTTTTGTTTCATTTCCTATCAAGGATGCATTGCACCTGTTCAACTCATACCTCTTACGTTTTAATTGATGGCCTTTATTTTCACTTGTTAGGACATTGAGGCATGCAAAATGCGTTTAAGGCCTGTCGATTATCTTATTATTAATCGATAAGTTGAATTGAAAATTGTGTAGCCCAACTTCCGGTTGTTATGCATGTTAGACCGCTCCTCCAATCTGCCGCGCAAGACTTGCAGTTTTTCAGAGAACAACCATTTTTCTAGTGGATCAGTGTTAAACTTCGTTCAGCCTAACAAATACCCCTACGCAGTTAAGTTTTAAATTTAGCTATCAGAAATTAGGCGTGACCGTAGCGTTTGTTAGGTTTTTAGTTTGTAAGACTTGAAACGAGCAAAACTGCATCAAAGCGGTTCTAGGACATTCAACTGAGGACAACTTGTTTTTCTAGAACTCTTGACTCGAGCAGGAAGTTGCCCACACACAAAACAACAACGGTAAATAACAAGGAACATATTTTATTGTGCATCATCAGTTATTAGAAGTAAAAGTTAATGGCGACCTAATGGAGTAACTGAAGTGTTTGCACGGCACGAATGCTAAGAGCAAATAAACACCGGAAGGTCGAACTTGGACAAAGAACCTGGTGCAGCTGTGTTGTAGACTTGCGTGCATCACTTAAATTTCCCATGAAAACAATTGAAATCTTACTTGGAATGGAATCTTTGTCCCCTACCGTCAAACTTGAAAATATGAAATTAATCATTAAAAAGGAAACTTTTTTTTTTGTTTTTTCTTGTTTTCAAGAATTGCGTTATTGTCAAGATAACTATGAATATTCCAGAAAATAGATTTAAGCAAGTACACGATTCATCACACGGTCTCACTATAATGTTTATGTTGAAAGCGGAAATATGGAAATGAATGAGACTCTCTCACTTTTTGAAAGTCGTTGTCGAAGGCTTTGAGATGCACTCTTTCAATCTCTTCATGTTTTTTCTTAAATGTTAAACCAGGTCACTCAATGATCTGACGCTTGAAATATCCTCATGAATCGAAAAACATTTTCCCTACGAAAACGTAAAAAAAAAGTTTTATTGAACTATAAAATATTGGCATGAACAGTCAAATTATAAGTAACTGTGCAAAGTTTCAATTCAATGGATAATTTCCCCCTTCACCGCTATCCTGCCCCAGTCCCTCCTGAGGAGAAGGCATGGAAAAAGACCACCTGCGAAAGAGATCGGAAAAACCGTCACTAACGGATTGGATAGAACTACAAACAAAATAGAATCAGCTGTCAAAATTTAAAAACGATTCCGTCCCAACTGTCAACCAACTTCCTCAAGGAAAGCATACAGAGAGTTGTGTTAGCCTCTATGTTTTGCCAACAACATTCACACTGTGAACTCCTCCTGGTATCTGGAGTGATCAATAGAATTGAACTCGATTGAAAATTGAACAGGAACGTATTCTTAACAGCCCGCTTTGCACCGTTGAGAACCTGTAAGTTGTAGTTTAATATTTTCCGCATTGATGGAAGCTTTCGCGATCTGCGGAAATTTTTAACGTGTATCTCCAATTAGCATAGTTTTCAACATATATTATTAGTTTTTGCGGTTTTATAAATTGCATTTATCTTTAGATTTTGCACCTACATGTAGAATAGGCACTCTATAAATTGTGTTACTTTTATTATTATCACTATCATTGTTATTATCATTATTTATTATTATTATTATTATTATCATTATTACTACTACTACTACTGCTGGGTCACAAAGTCTGTCATAACTGGGGGTTGGTTCAGAGGCTGAGCTCTCACCTCCCTACAAAATGCTCCCATGGCGTACCCCGATGGGGGGTCTGACAGACAAAGTCCAGCTCCCCGACCTTCTCGTGGCGTGGCCTGTTGTTAACTAACTAGGCAGATGGGGCTCGACAACCCTGGACGGTAACTCACCTAGGTGACGGAAAAACTGACTCCAAACCTCCTGCTAAGGGTGACATAGCCTTGTGAGTGCCTTGAGAAAGGAAAAGGCTAGGGAGTAAACCTTATCCAAATCAGGAGTGGAGTCCCTAAGGTGGAGCGGCAATCAACCTGATGCCCTTCCGGCAACTCCTGCAGCCAACCTGGTGCCAAATGTCGTGCTCGCACTCCTTTGGATCTCATCAGCGAGGCCGAGAGGGGGATTCTGACGAGTGGGCAACCCAGGATCTCCATAATCACTGCCCAGGCTTGCGCCCTGGAGAGGACACTCGAGCTTCGCTTCGGCGTCGACACAACACGGGGGGTAGCAGTTACAGGTTATAAGGCCAACTCGATTGGCGTAGAGAACGGTCGCCGTGGGTTACCTCTGACGGTGGGAGAGACTTCGTGCCTCACTGGTCAGCTACCGCCCGCCTCAAGCTGGGCAGCCCCCAGTCATTTAGGTGCTGACCCCCCGCCAACATCTGCCTGCTTCAGTGGGTGCCTGGAGGTAATTGTCTTAGACATGAGAAGTGGATGTTATTCTGCACCAGGCAAACAAAAGAAAACTTCAAAGAAGTTTCCAACACTTCGCTTCGCAAGCTGGAACGTTCGGACCATGTGTCCAGGTCTCTCTGAAGACCTACAGCAGATCGCAGATGCCAAAAAACTGCCATCATTGACAGGGAGCTCCTGAAACTCGATGCTAGCATCGCAGCTCTGCAAGAAACTAGGCTCGCCTCTACCGGATCTCTGCGGGAGGAGAACTACACCTTCTTCTGGAAAGGTAGAGAGCCTGATGAACCCCGGAAGCATGGAGTCGGCTTCGCGATCAGGAACTACCTCCTGGCGTCTGTAGAGCCTCCAAGTGGTAGCACAGAGCGCATCCTGTCAGTCCGCTTCTCCACTGCAGCGGGCCCTGTAAACGTCCTCAGTGTCTACGCCCCCACTCTGTGCACGCCTGATGACGTCAAGGATCGCTTCTATGAGCAGTTGGACAACCTGATTGGCATGATCCCCCAAGCTGAGCCTCTATTCCTTCTTGGAGACTTCAACGCCATAGTCGGTTCTGACCATGAATCCTGGCCCTCGTATCTTGGTCCCCATGGCACTGGAAGGATGGATGACAACGGACAGAGACTGTTGGGACTCTGCTCCTTCCGCGGCTTGTGCGTCACCAACACCTACTTTCAGGGCAAGCCACAGCACCACGTGTCATGGAAACATCCGAGGTCACACCGTTGGCATCAGCTAGACCTCATCATCACTCGGCGACCATCTCTCCAAAGCTTCCTCTCCACCCGAAGCTATCACAGTACCGACTGCGACACAGATCATGCTGTGGTCTGCTGCAGAGTAAGGCTTCAACCAAAAAAGATTCGCTGCGCCAAACCAGTTGGTCGCCCACACATCAACACCGCGAAAACAGCAGATCCGCACAGAAGGAAGAATTTCTGGCCGCACTAGAACAAGCCCTACAGGACCATAAAGGTCAGGATGCAACTTCTCGCTGGAACTTCATCAGAGAGGCCGTCTACAAAGCATCCATGCTGGCCTTCGGCAAGAAAGAGAGGTCCAGCTAAGACTGGTTCAACACTTTCATTACTGACATGGATCCGGTCATCGAAGCTAAGAGACAAGCATTACTAGCATACAAAGACACTCCCAATGAAAAGACGCACGCAGCTCTCCGAGCTGCTCGCAGCAATGCTCAACGTACCGCAAGGTGCTGCGCAAATGACTCTTGGCTTCAGCTGTTCGAAAGCATACAAACCGCTTCGGTCTGTGGAAATATCAGAGGCATGTTCGACGGTATCAAGAGACCAGTCAGCCCGATCGTGAAGAAAACTGCTCCACTGAAGTCCACCACGGGTGAGATCATAGTCGAACGCAACGATCAGATGGTCAGATGGGTGGAGCACTACTCAGAGCTCTATTCTAGAGAGACTGCGGTTACCGAAGAGGCCCTCAATTTCATTGAAGACCTGCCCGTGATGGACAAACTGGATGCTCAGCCCACCTCTGAGGAGCTGAGCAAAGCCATAGACACACTATCCAGCGGAAAAGCCCCAGGCAGTGACGGCATACCACCAGAGGTGATCAAGTGCGGAAAACCTGCACTCCTGGAACCCCTGCACAAACTGCTCTGTCTCTGCTGGGAAGACGGTGCTGTCCCCCAAGACATGCGCGACGCAACCATCGTCACCCTGTACAAGAACAAGGGTGACTGCAGTGATTGCAACAATTACAGGGGCATTTCACTGCTGAGCATCGTCGGGAAAGTCTTTCCCGCATTCTGCTCACAAGACTACAGACACTGGCAGCCCGCATCTATCCTGAGTCTCAGTGTGGCTTTAGGACCGGAAGATCCACCATTGACATGATCTTCACTGTCCGCCAGATCCAGGAGAAATGCCGGGAACAGGAGAAGCCGCTTTACCTCGTCTTCATTGACCTAACCAGAGCGTTCGATCTCGTCAGCAGAAAAGGCCTCTTCCAGCTTCTGGAGAAGATCGGCTGTCCCCCCAAACTCCGCAGCTTGGTAGTCTCCTTCCACGAGGATATGAAGGGCACAGTCATGTATGATGGATCCTGCTCAGATCCCTTTCCAGTCAAGAGCGGCGTGAATTAGGGTTGTGTCCTGGCTCCGACGCTTTTTGGAATCTTCTTGTCACTCCTTCTGTCTCACGCCTTTAGGTCATCATCTGACGGCGTGTACCTACACACACGAACTGATGGCAAACTGTTCAGCATCGCACGCCTTCGCGCAAAGACAAAAGTGTCAGAAATCCTCGTGCGCGACATGCTATTTGCCGATGACGCAGCCCTTGCAACCCACACAGAAGAGGCCCTACAGAGACTTATTGACTGCTTCTCTCAGTCATGCAAAGACTTTGGCCTCACCATCAGCATCAAAAAGACCAATGTCAGTGCACAAGATGTCAGTCAGGCTCCCTCCATCAAGATCGATGACCACACCTTGGATGTTGTGGATGAGTTCACTTATCTTGGCTCCACCATGGTCGACGGACCAAACCAGGTAGGGGGGTCTGGGGGCATGCTCCCCCAGGGACCATTTTGAAATTCGGTGTTCCCTTATAGCAATTTGGTGCATTTCCTGGAAAATAATTCTCATCTACTTTCAAAAGTCAGGCGAACCCTGATAATTCTTAAACAGCACTTTACTCTTTCAACAAGCTTTGATTCTACTATGCAAAACAAAAAATAGTGTATAAGGAGTGCTTCACCAGAAATGATAATTTGAAACAAAACAAAAAATAACAAAAGTTACAAGTTACAAAAGGAGAGTTTTACTTTGTTTTGTATCAATCTCAAGCTGAAGCCGGTCACTATACAGACAGTGAACACTATAAAACTCACAAAAAAACTGTTAATACTCTCTTCATTTATTTTGAAAGCTGCATGAAACATCTATCTGTTGTCAATCTTTTTGATAAAACCTAAAGAGAAAAGCGTGTTTGCATTCTGTTGATTTAAAAGCCGAAATATTAAAACCATGCCTTTTCTTCACTGGTCCGGAAAACACCGAAACGAGGCTGTTTTCTATTGTTTGCCGCTGGCCACTTGTACCAAAATTCAAGATGGCGGCGAAACGAACGGGGATATAATGCAACAAATACTCATGGTTTTTCAAAATTGATGCAGTTAGAGGAAGGCATATTTATCTGCTATTGTAAATCAGAGTTAATATTGCAAATTCAAGTTAGAACAGGCCTTGGATATCGAGTTGGTTTTGAAGTTCAGTGTGACTTGTGTTTGGTCGTTACTAGTACAGTAGCCGGCGGAACTCCGACGGCCACCCCCCCCCCCTGCTACCCCCCGCAAAAAAAGAAAATTTTTCGCTTTCCTATGTGTTTGGTCGGGAAACTAATGCTGAATTACTTCAAAGACAGGTTATCAACAACTATCCTTGATCAAGCTACTGACAGTGATACTAGGAGATTAAAAACGATTTTACAAACGTCACAAAACGAACTGTCTCACTTTTCAACAGGGTTAACACCATCACAATTCAAAGTCTGCTTCTCATTTTTCCTCGAATTTGGCAGAAATAGACAATATTCTATGGTTCATATACAGCAGACAACCCATGAATTTATATTTATATCCATTAGCCAAATTGTCTGCAAATAGAGGTACTGCACGAGTACCCGATAG
>JAOBYH010075773.1:0-11689 GCA_025403525.1 Umimayanthus kanabou | reverse complement strand
ACTCAAGCTAAAAATACAAAATTTGTGGCGCTTGTCTTCTTTCGCTGGTGCAGTCAGGCGCAGCTTGGTCAATCCTTATATGGATGTTGTTTACAGCTTCATGATCCAAAGGTCAGGGAAAACCATTATAGTGCACGCACGTACAACTTCACTGATGCTTCACTGATGCGTCACGAACCAATCATTTGTCAGAAGCCTCCAACACATCAAAATGGCGTCAGCACGAAATGAAACATTTTGCAGCCTTTTTTGATGCGTTTTGACGCCTTTTTGCAGCCTTTCTGCAGCCTCTTTGCAACCTTTTTGACGCGTGTTTGCAACCTTTTTGATCATTTACTTCCGGGCAGCAAGTCGGCCGCTACTTTTTTCGAAAAAATTTTGTTCTACATCAGAAAAGTTGTTATTGCGAGAAGACCAGCCAAATAATAGTAGTTTTGTTTAAACACAAGCAAATAAATTGAGATGAACCATCAGAATTCCTAAAAATTTGGATTCTAACTTCTAATTAAAGTCTTCAAAAGCAGAGTTCAAAACGCCCGCTGGGATCCAAAATGGTACAAAAAAAGCAGAAAACACAGCAGTCAAAATTTGTTCTACATCAGCTGAAATTCAATTTCTTGCAAACAAAGTCAAAGTCATCACACGTTTTGAAACTCTGGCAAGAGGAAATAAATGAGATGAACCGACAGGTATGAAATTGTTGTTTAACGTTCTTGTATAATTCACGATTAAGGTCAAATGCAGCCTTGCATCCTCGATAAATGTGACGCTTCGAAAAAGCAGCGTTCATAATGAAAACGGTTAATTATTTCCAAAGTTTGTTTATTATGCTCTCAATACTTTACTGGATTATAGAATACGATGAAACACAGAACTCCCGTAAGTTTGAAAAAAATATCTTAACAATTACTTTAGTTAAGCCATTTTTAGTACGCGCGAATGAGCTATTCCATAATGAACAGCAGTATCGTGCGCAAGGCCTACTTTGGAAGGATACAGTATGTTATTGTCACGGGTAGCACGGTTGGGAAAACAACTTCAAATCCCTTGGGACATTGGCGCAATTCGCAAGCAATTGACTAGACTGCAAGAAATATTACATGGCAAGACATTCCCTGACTAGCACTGAACGCGTTGTTTATATGACTTGAAAAGGCTAGTAGAAAAAAGCAAGATTCTAGAATACATCCATCAGATGTAGATGAACATCAAAAATCCTGCAAACAATCTGCTGTGATGTTTGAAACTCCAGGTCGGATGCACAAACAAATAAATTAATTTATACCAAAATGTCTCGCCAAAATGTCCCTCGCTCCTCTCTCAGTTTCTTCGATTCTTCCGATCCCGTGGTACAGTAGAACAATCCAGCATATCGACCTACAGTTTCTAAAATACCACTCATTCGACCGGATAGAAACACAGAATGAAAGCTGTGATAAACTATTCGGGCAACTCTAGTATTATAAATTGCAGACTCCTTTGGTAAATCCACTGTACAGAAACCCAAAATATGAACACTCATTTGATCGCTGAACGAAATTCTGGAAAGGCTTGTCACCTCGTGCTCACTTCATCCAAGTTGTCATGGTGATGTCGATTTTCTTGCAAATTGCACAGCGCGTGATGTCATTTTAATCCATATTAGGAGGATTGTGCAATTTTTCCATTTTCTGACGATGAAAACAGAACAAAAAAAAACCAGCCCATTTTATGACTGGTTTGCCCACAGGCAACCCAGTAATAAATGGTACCTGCATTGGGTGAACTACTTCCAAAGTGCATATGCTCAAAACATGATAGCTTTTATTAGCATGCATCTACATGGAATGTTGATGGAACTTTACTTAAATTGTGCATTCATGTAGGTCTCTTATCTTTTTCAAGTTAGACATTTGTGAGACATGTAAAGAGCATATTTTGAACGCTTATCTACCAGTAGTAAGGTTTTTGTGAGGTTTATACTGAAAGAACTACATTGCTCAAGACTTTTTGTTTCTCTCCTGTAGTCCAAAATTTTGATCCAATAATCCCCAAAACCAACTAATTTAGCTGGTATTGCCTTACTGTATAGAAAGGGTTGTTTTTGTGGGGACAATGTGAGTTGATACTCAGGCTTCAGATCCCAATTTTGAGCCTGGAGATCTCTTCAAGGGGGATTTAAACTTGGATTTCAATTTCTTGTCTTACTACATTTGGTAGAACATGTAGAAACTACGTTTAGGTGGATATTTGGGTTTTTGTTTACATTATAAATAGCAGTTAACTTTTTACATTTTACACTCTTGTTTGCCTGTGTGATTGTAGCCTCCAAAACACCCGCTGTAAAAACCAATTGTTGAGGGTCTTGCTCTGAAGGAAATAAAGTGTTTGTTTTGAAGGTTACTGTGAATGATTTATGTATGTGAAATTATGTGTATCAATCTTTTTGCCCATCCCATATGTAGCTATTTCCTTAGTATATCCATGATTGTACTTATTTTAGTATTTTCATGATTGTTTCTAAACTCTTAAACTCATTTGTATTTCTAAGTAAAATATAACCATGATAGTGGACTGACAAACTTGGTTACATACCAACATGTTGATAAACAACTCCAAGAACTAATATAAAACAGGCCAGCATGGTACAATGCAACTAGTAAGTACTTGTACCTTTGATGCATTTCACAATTTTTATACCTAATGGGAACTCTAAATTAGTCAAGATTTATATTACTTTTTATGTTGCGTATAAAATAGTTAGATTATATGCCATGGCAATGAGACTTTGCTTACTGTGTCAATAAATCATTCTCTGGATAGTATGAAATAACTCACAAACTAATGAATAAAAAGCTTCTTTTAAGATAATTTAATACTTGCTTAAATATATATTACTTTGCCATTTTGTCCCTGTAAATGATTACAGAAAGATTTATTTCAACGAGACAAATTGTGATGGACCTGATTTATTTATTAATTTGAGTTCTAGCTTTGCTTAACAGCTGAGAAGTGCATTTTTGTGGCAACTTACTTTAAAGAGAGTTCTGAATTTCCATTCTTTGAAGTAATGATAATAGTTATTCATTTTGTGTGCAGTTTTGCTATTTTAACAGCCCTTTTTGTTGATGTTTGCTCCACCCTGTAGCTAAGTTAGTTAGCACAAGTTTGGTAAATGCAGAAGTGGTTTGGCGAATGTACACCTCATCTGAACTTGGGTGTTCAAAAAGATGCAGACTTGTAACAACTGTCCCTGGCCAGAAAGTGTTGTAAATGAGTTCTTGGCCCCTTGGTCTGTGCTGAAACACAAAGTTCTGTGACCAGTGACTAAGTGGTCTCTGAGTTCTTGGTGGTTGGTCTGCTCTAAACTGCTCTTGGTACACAGAATGTGACTAGTAGATGAGAGAGAGAAAGAATCCAGTAGCACAATTGGCTTCACATCCCTAACCTTTTGGTGCTTGCGTCCTGGTAACATATCTGGTCCTGTCTCTCTTTTGGCAAATTTGGGGGTAGCAATTTGGTAGCGACTGAACATGCACAGAACTGTTTGGCATTTTGTAGCTTGGATCGGCTGGCATTGTGTTTAGTCAGTTTTTGCCACAGGTAAGGTTTAATACAAACTGCATAGGGGTCAATTTTTCTATGTTAGTATACATGTAGTTTAGTAGAAAATTATTTTGTTCTATAAGTTTATAGTAAATTACAAATCTGGCTGGCATCAAACACCACCCAGGAAAATTTTAACTCCATGTACAAATTTGTATCTGATTATTTCTATTAGTTGATTGTCATTTTTTTATGCACCATCTAGTTTGCGTGAAATTTAGTAACAAATTCTCTCAAAACTGATTACATTTTAACTTACACAAATGTTTACAGTTTTTTTGTATGAGAATTAGTTGTTATATTATACTCCTGTATGCATAGACTACAGGTGTAGTTTAAAGAGGTATTGATTCAAACTATGGGACAATAGAGGCATTTTTCATTACCATGTAGTTTCTTTGATAATAATCCTGTTTCAAGTACGTTATTTCAACACACAGCCTAATTGGATGAAACAAACACTCAAGTATGGTGTTTTCCTGTGTTGTTCTTGTCCCGTTAGGACTTGAAAGACTATATGAGGCAAGTTGGTGATGTCACTTTCACCCAGTGCCACAAAGACAGAATTGGAGAGGGGTAAGTACAATAATGTGGAATATTTACTTCAAGTTGTACATTAACAACAAATAGATTGATCTGGTAAAACCAAAAAAAAAAACCCAGGATTCTCACAACTCATTGAAAAGTCTTAATTTTGCTTATCCAACTCTTAATTTGTAAGATTCCCGGCTTTTAGACTTAGGTTTTAATTTTCCATACAAATGAAATATATATGTTATTGCACTTAAATATATTTCAGAATCCCGTTTTTAAGCAAAGCTCTAGCTACTTACACAAGTTTTTTGATAGCTACTGAGAGTTACCAGGTAGTAGCATTTTGTGTGGAGTAAGTACTGGAGAAACATTTATTGGTTTTCTGAAGATTAATATGTGGAATAAAATAGTGCCAGACAGGTTAGTTTTGGACACTTCTGTCCAAAGTTTAAGTTGTTATTGTTGACCAAGGGTATTGTTCAGGATCGTTGGATCTACATGCATAAACAACTTGCAGGAATACATTGGAGCATTTTGGGACCCACAAAATATTGAGTGTTAAATATTTGATTCTACTTCAGCACTTGAGTCATGGTTTTTATTTTGTTCCACGTTTCAGAGTTGTGGATTTTGCATCAGAAAGTGACATGAGACGTGCTGTCAAGAGGCTGGATGGGACAGAGCTACTTGGCAAGAGATTGCGTCTCATCGAGGTAATCAAACAATTAAGTGAGTTCTTTGTCACACAATCTACATTTCTTCAGTATGCACACAAGTTGTAGATAAAGCACAAGTTACACTCTGGCAGCCATGCAGCATGCACTGTGTTCTTCATAACTTGTCAAATGCTTTTACACTTTGCTAACTGATTTTTTTAGCAAACAGTGACATATGTTTATACAAGAACAAACAATAGATCTTGTATTCCAGTAAAGGCAACACTTTCTAACATTAGTGTTAATTTTTGATATTACTGTTTGTATCATTGTACAGTCCACGAGGGGAGGACGAAGAAGGTCGCGTTCTCGATCACGTTCCCCAAGACGCAGATCAAGGTAAGTTGTTACCAAGGTTGGATTGCCCCCCCCCCCCCCATCCTACTTCCCACTTTTACCCAATCCCATCAACTTTGTTTGGCAATTTGAGCTATGCTAATTCTTTATAACCTAAGGATGAGGTCCAAACTAGCAAGTATATTTGTGAAAAGTCGATTAATATATTGGGCTTTTTTGAGAATTTTTAGACCTGAAAGTGCTGTAGAGATGATTAGGAGAGGAGGGCAGGTAGGTTACATGGTTTAAGGTGTGTGAGGGGCCAGACAATTAGCATGTGACTTATTTGAATTCCATTGTTTTGAGTTCCGTGCAGACCAGCTTTATCTTGGTTCCCTGCAGTCAGACGGACTTCAAGAACACTGTAAGAGGACACTGTAGTCAAACAATGTTCCATTATATTATGCAATATCGACAGTTAGTTGCAACAAATCCATTGAGTTAAGCTAACCATATTATCAGTGCCAGATCTTTTAAGAATTTATTCCACAATCTGAAGAGACAAGATCTTTCTGTATATCATCATTAAGCAAAAAACACATTTTATAAGTCATGACTTCCACCACAGTTGCAAGGTTACTTTACAAAACGCTCAAGCATGCACAACAGAACACTGAGAGACAACAACAACACCTTAGACATTCCCAGAACCAAGACAGCTATGGGAGAAAGAGCCTTTAAAGTTGCTGCAGCGAAAGAATGGAACAGCCTTCCAAAAGAACTCAGAGAAATAAAATCTCTGCACAGTTTTAAAAACAAAGTTTTTAATTTTTTTCTAAATTTCGATAAGAATGAACATATCTGCACTATAGCGCCAACTAGTTTTTAAATCTTAAATTTTTACAAACCTTTTAACATTTTTAAACATTTGAATATTGTAAATACACATTTTGATATAGCCCTTTTTTTTAAAAAAACAGTTATTATATCCGTGTTACTGCTGATCACCGGTTAATACCAGTGGATTTTTTTATAATCAACTGATCTGTTTTATCAGGATAAATAAAAATTTATTATTATGAGAGTTTACAGACAGGAGAGGGTACAAGGTTGGAGATTATCTGCTGAAGTTGATTTTAAGGAAACCAAGTTCAGTCCAATTTTCGAAAATCCATAACGTGATCATCCATTTTCCTTGTCTTGAGGAGTAGAAATGGTCGGTGTTATTCATTCTAACATTTTGAACCAGTTGACGAAAACCCAAAAAGTGAACATTTCTTCTGTGTGTTGAAGAGTAGAAATGCTTTCTAAATCATTTCTCAACTTGAAAAGTTAAGAACTTCCATAAAATTGGAAGAGATTTGGCAGGGCAAGGGAGAACCCGTTCAGTCCACTTCCGTTCACCAACATCCAGCTAGCTTTAATGATGATACAAACATGATGCTGGTTTGAGAACGAAAGAGCTAATAAAAAACCAGAGCAATTTCTTGGACATTCTGTGAAATGTATGGTAATGTATGTTTACGGCTCCTGGAAGAACGTACTTTCTTCTTGTTTTCCATTTTTTATTTTTCAAAATATTTCCATATTCATTGTTAAAGTAGTATACTGGCTTCCCATGCAGTCTTATGTAAGTTAAACTAGAACTACGGTAATTCTGCCATGTCTTGCAAATTATATCAATAGGTTTTTGCCTGGTATTCATTCATAATGATAAATATGAGCATTTTCGTGAAATGTTTTCAAATTATATATTATTTTTTTAATATCGAGACTGAAGAATTAGCACAAGTTTAACTTTCCAGAACAAAACGTTTTTCATTCCACACTTTTCCACAATCATCGTTTGTGTTTGTTCTTGCAGGTCCGACAGGTCCCGCTCCCGCTCTCCGCTCCAGTCGCGGAACTCCAAGTCTCCACGCCGTTCCCGGTCGCGTTCCCCAGCATACCGGCGTTCACGCTCCATCTCTCCACGCCGCGCATCGCCGCCGCCGCGAAGATCACGTTCTCCCAGCCGAGAGAACGGAGGGGACTCCGCGGTCTAACTAGCGCTTCGTTATGATATAAACATGTTAGTAGGGCGGTGTTTACATGATGCCCCACTGAGTTTAATTCCATCATTTCATTTTACTTCTAGTTTTTACAACATATTTTTCAAAATGTCATTCTCTTAAGTGTAGTTCAGATAAAAAAAGTCCAGGACCTGTATGGAAAATTTTGTTCCGGAATAAAATCTGAGAACAGCTTGTCTCAGGATGACGTAAAGGAGGTCTAACCTCGTTACAGGTGGTTGAATTTGCCACCCTCGAATTCTTGGTCGCCCAATGTTTTACAAGCGAGCTGTATTTCAATTGCAAGGTAATGATCTGAAGGAAGAACAGCGTTTGCAGTTCGTACCTGAATGAAACTCCTACCATTGTGTAAAGAGCGCCTTACTGCGGTCCTTGGTATTCGGGTTCATTTACTCACACAGCATATTCATAAAGAAACACATTCTCGCAAAACCCAGGGCGCGTATTTTCTGTCTGCGCCCTGAGTTTCGGAGGACGCAAGAAACACATGGTGCCATCCGGTTGTAAGTTTAAAGCTGTTTTTGTTTTATTCGAATTTCTTGGATTACTGTTCCAACGGACTGCAAGATATACTTAAGAAAAGTCAGGAAGTCATTCGGTATATCTCAAACAGTATTATCTCTAGCTCAAACTGTAATGGTTTAGTTACAAGCAAAATAACATACTCCTCCCTCTTAACGCTGTGGGGTTTGTTGATTCCTTATGTGCGAGTTTCAGAGTGATATAATTCAAGGAGTAGCCTTGTTAGTTCTTTTATTACTCAAGAAAGTGTCTTGTAAGTTAAGTTCTTAGACAGGCTTTGTGGCTACTGGTATGCATTTTGACTTGTTCGTAACAAGCCTAGGAACACGGAACGATTCAGTCTAAGTGATGTGCAAATAAAACGTTACAGTTAACTGTTGTTGAATTGTTGTGACTTGCAATTCTTTCACACCCTACGGTTCCACGCTAAGGACCAAAGATAGCGGGTTCAACTAAATGGCTTTCGGTGCGTTTTATTACAAACATTTTTATGAATCAAGTGGAAGAACTGCGCAAACTGCACACACAATTTTAACCTATTTGCGACCATTTACGGTCTTGAGCTCATCATAAAGAGCTGGGAAGGGCATGTGATAGTAAATGTTGCAATCGTGGCCCTCAGAGCGAAATGTTCTGCCATTTATGAACAAGGGGCCCTGTGAGCAGGTGTATAAGGTCTCGACTGAAGCAATGTGTTTTAGCAAATAATTCCATACCCAGGAACTAATGCTGAATTGTTAGGTGTCCTTTACAAAAGGGACGAAATGGCTAGCATGCTAGTGTACGGTCAAAACCTAGCCGCTGATCCGTTATAAACTAAAATGAAATCGCTTTTCAGAGGCCGAGTCGCTTCATATACATTTTCTCCTTAAACATAAGGCTCTTTCTTTTGGCCTGGATCTTGGACTCAAAAATGTTCTTTAAAAAGTACTTTTATTCTTTTTTCTTTCGGGGGGGGGTGGTGTAATTGCACTCTTTTTTACAAGAACGTCAAGTTTTGGAGCTGAGGCTGAATGTTCTTAAATATTTTGAGGATTTCGGCCTAAAATGTTCTTAATTTTGGTGGAATTGGGTACATACTTAAGTTTTCATCCTTCAACCCGTAGTGTAAAAAGTTGAGACCTTGCAACCTGTGCAGGTGACGAGGTCCCGTGTTGATGTTCTTATTATGCACTAGTCAATTTAAACCCCCCCACCCCGGGGAAACGTGGGGCATAAGTGGAGATTTGTCTATTGAACAAACCCCAGGGGGTGGGGGTTTAGCAAATTTTGGCCTTGTTCTTTTATAGTAGTTGATAAGCTGGGAGCTTTAGTGGGGGTTTTGACCAGTCATCTTTCCCCACAGGTGGGGGCATTTTGCCTTTTTTACAAGTCATCAGTGCTAATGCCCCACACTTCCCCGGGATCGGGGGGGGGTTTACATTGACCAGTGCATTAACCGCATGGACGTTTGTTGTTGCCTGAGTGTTTTCTTGAAAGATGTACAAGAGTGGCTAGCTGCCATAGCATATGCACATTCGGAGTAGCCATCAGGCGATGTTGCACTAACATTGGGCATTATTCTACAATTTAACAAATTATCTCCACTGAATGCAGTATGTAAAATAAATGTTCGTAATGAAACACCAATAAAAGTTAAAATGTACTAATGGTTAAAAGTTTAAAACAAAAGTTTTCGACAAAAATCAAAACATTTCAGGTGTATAAAGATGACATTTTGTCGAAAACGCTTGTGCTTTGAAACATTTAACTATTACACCTGTAGTACATTTTAAATTAAATGTTCTCTGCGTATCCCCAGCCTCGGCATGATTCATTACAAGATAAATCTTTAATGGTTCACTCAACGCTGTGGTAACAGGTCTCGGTGAGGTTAGCAAGTGTCGCCAATGTTCTCATATATTCCGAGTAATGCCTACCGCCAAACTACAGGCTCTGCCACTGAAGTTGCATGTCACACGTCCCCGTCATCGTTGCCCCTGGGAATGCTTCGGCAACCGAGTGACAGCGGCGAAAGGCAAGTGTCCGGTGCCTCCAAATAACCGGAACCTGTGGCTAAGGGATGGAAAATCCCTGACAGAAAACCACTGGCCCTCCAGGTTTTGGGGGTTTGGGCGTGGGGCCAGCACCCCCACTCCATAAAAGAACTTATGCTACAGAAACAAATGCAACAGTTCAACGACAACAGAAGATCTTGGGTCATCAGAGAGAAGACTGCCACGAGGCAAGTAACATGACGCTTAAAGACCAAAGCCGAAAGGATGTCCGCAAGCCGAGAACTTCCCTTCTGGATCCCAAAAGCAAAAACAAAATAATGCACAGAAAGTGGCGATTCATTGGACACATTCTCCGAAAGGACAGTACATCCATCAGCAGGACAGGGCTCTTTTGGACGCCCGAAGGCAAGCGCAAAAGAGGACGCCCCAGGGCTACATGGCGTAGAACATCAGAGGAGGAGTTGGAAGATCTGGGGTTGTTCTGGGCAGTCGTCAGGAAGAAGGCACAAGATCGACGGTGCTGGAGGCCTTATGTGCCTGATGGCACGATAAGGACAGATGATTATGATGATGAATATCCCCAGCCTCGGCATGATTCATTACTAGATAATAAATCTTTATTGGTTCACTATTACTCATAATACTTTGTACAGCAAGATCTAGCTGGGCAGCGGGTATTCAAGACTGACAAGAGACCACAGGTTTTCTTTACTCGCCTACGTTTGTTTGTAGTTGTTGATCTCTTGATGATGCTATTCATGTCTTTCTTTCTGCCTGTGAGCTCTTCTACAAGTAGCTTTTATAGACGCTTTTTAGCGGCGGTCTCAAAGTAGATGTTACACGTGTCACTCACTAAAGTTAATTGAAAACACTTTGTCACTCCTTTTCAGTCCCAGCACTTGCGCTTGAACCGCGCTAGAAGTTTGCCTGCTAAAGAATTTTTGTTTGCATAGGCCATAGTGTTTCCTCGCACGTTAAAAGCATGCACAACTTCACAAGATTCCATCGCGGTTCAAGCGCTAGTGTGACCGCAGCCATGGTTTTGTCTTCCATTTCTTTAACTCTTAAAAGTTTATCTTCCTTTCCTAACATTAAAAGTTTTATCTTTTCTTTCCTTAACTCTTAAAAGTTTTCATTATTAAACGAAACTAAGAAGCTTGTGTCAACAACAATAATTCTTTCAAAGAATGTGGCAGTTGAATTTAAATCGAAGTTGTTCAAGTGGCTTGCCTTTTAGTGGCAACTGAAACGCAGACTGTTTGGCTACCTGAAATGAGTGTTCTCGTAATAATGTCAAAAGGTCATTTGTTCTAATTTGTTTATCTTGTGAGGAAGAAATCCAGTAAAATGGTGTTTACATGATACCGGAATGAATTCATTCCAGTACGACACACATATTTCATTCCACGTTTACATAAAAGTTCTCAATCTGGAATGAAAGTGCGGTAAAAGTATTGGCAGATCGAAAATATGAGTCAGCTGATCAGCCCAACCAATTTTTTGACTTTAAATTTTTGCTGCTTGACCGATTGTCAAAAGTTTTGGTACAACTGTTCTTTGTTCGCTAATACATCTTTTGACGCTGATTAAGTGACGTCACAACTGATGAGATTTCAACTCTTCGCTATAAACTGACTAAATACTGACATTACAATCGATTCTAACTATTTTGAAGATTTCAATCGCTAAATGCAGTTTTCTTGTCAGTTTGAAGTGCAATAATTCAAAGTTGAAAAAAAAATGAAAACTTAAAAATCCAAGATGGCGGCCACTTCTGGCGTCATTTATGTAACTATGGTTACCATGGAAACCAGTTAGACACTACGTGGTTAATCTTAATTGAAAGTATAAAGGAAGCTCATTATATGTACCAATTATCATGTTAATCGGATAAATTGTGTCGAAAGTAAAGGGGGGGAAGGGTTCAATTGACCCCCCCTCAAGTGTTCGTGTAACTTTTCGAAGAAAAAAAGTTACACGAACACTT
>JAOBYH010075662.1:0-11692 GCA_025403525.1 Umimayanthus kanabou | reverse complement strand
TACATACTTCATATATGCATGTCATTTGTAGCATCTAATATTGTTATTTAAATAGAGAAAAACAGCTTTGTTTTTAGCCACCCCCCCCCCCCCAATACCTTAAAATAATTCTTTTTTTCAGTCATTTTCAGTTGTAGTGGACCACCTTAATCCTTTCAGCCCTAAACACGAGAAATGATGTTTTGGTTCATTCTCCTAAATGGTTCTATACTTTCCTTTCAAACAGTTTGGGAGAATTTTGCTTTACATATTGGATAGCTTGAAGTGTGTGATCAATTCCTTTATTTTGACGACAAACTAACTTATTCTGTATTCAAACTGTAAGGGATAGTTCTAACTAAAGAATAATTAGTTTAATTAATAATTAATAATTAATAATAATTAGTTTAATTAATAATTAATAATAATTAATTTAATTTAGTTTAATTTAAAGAATAATTAGGTTTTATGATTTTGTTACAGTTTATCTTTTATCATACTGTAAATGTTAAATATACTTGCTGTGTGTTTTTCTTTGCAGGGCCCGTCTGAAAACCGCCTCTGGCGATGTAGGCCCCCTTGATAAATATTATGATTATGATTATGATTATATGATTAAGGGAAAGATAGATGTTGATAAATTGGCTGGGGCTGAAAGGGTTAATATTGCAGCAATGTTCTAGAACTTGGCTTAAATAATTTTATATGTGTGGTACACATCACAAATACTTTTGGTGTCTTCTAAATTTTGGAAATACCCAGCTAGTTCAGTTACCAGGGTTCTAGGAGGTGCTCTTGATGAGTTCTTTTTGCATACATATTACCTTTGAATCGAAGACTCTTGCAGTGACAGTCCAAATTTTAGGTAAATATTAGAAACAGCATCGGATTAGCAATAATATGAATTTATGCAGCTTTCATCGTATTACCAAAAATATTTACTCTCTATTCAAGCAAGAATAAAGAAAAATGTAGCCACTGAAAGAAGTAATATGTCTATAATTGCACGTGAATTCTAGTGAATTCGACAAACGTTGCCATAGCAATAGGCATCTCTTGTTTGCGAAGCCATTTTGGCTGGAGTGGAATTGATAAACAAGTTACTACAGTACCAGCATAGCAAATTTGTAGCCTCGGTCAACAACATTTCTTAAACGTTTAAACTTTATCTAGAAACGCGTTAGCAGATAATCAATGCATGACAGTGATGCGTGTTCCAAATTAGCACCACGCCATGTTGACTGCTACAATGTCGTAAATCAAGATATTAAAATATGCAATTTTCATCTCAAAATAATGCAGCTGTACATGTTGAATCTTGTAGGTTGTGTTCCATATCCACATAAAGGATAGGAAAGTATCAATTTAAAACTCTTTTCTTGTGGTATTTAACTCTAAGACATGTAAGACAATATGAGATGACGGGGCAGCCTTGTCTTGGATAAAGAACGATTGGTTCTTGGAGTGTTGGACGTGGCAACAACCAATAACAAGCTATAAGTTCCCTACTTCTTGCTATGGTACTCTTTTTGATATTTCAGCGGTTGCCCTAATGATATTCACGTGACACTCCACGAAGTCACGTGATAGTATGTTTGATCAGGTGACACCATGAAATAGGATATGAACAGCTACCCTTAGGCTCCATCTAAGAATCGCCTTCAGCCTTTTATATAAGGTACGACTGTAGGACCTGTTTAGCTCATCGCCAATGATCGCCAGTTGCTGTGCTATAATTGAATTAGAAGGTCCTGGGTTGTCTTCAATGTCGGGAGTACTTGGGGATCGTACATACACAGAGTTCAGAAGGATGTTGTGGCATGTCAGGAACTCATGTATGTGAAATTTTGATCCACGCGTTTGTTTCGGCAGCCAGTTATATTTCGTCGATTTTACTAACATTGTCGGCTGTTGAAGCATCCACTATAGAAAAGACACCTAGGACACGAGAAAAAAAAAAGCGTTAAAGAAATACAACAAATGTTGGAACATCAAAGCAAAAAAAGTTGAGACAGAAAACCGATGAAGAATAAAAGAGAGAGAAAACAACAGTAGTTTGCTGAAGAAATTTACGTCGTAATTATTATTTAATGTAAAAATGAACTCTAACAAAATAAAAAGGTGAGTTTTTAATACCTGATACTTATATTATAAAGTTGAAAAAAAAAAGGGTTATGATAATAATAACGTAGATAAATGTAATAACAAATTGAGGGACAAATTACTCCATAGTTTTACCCGGTAATTTCACCGTTCATCTGAAATTTCACATGTGGACCTACGGATTATTCCATATTTGGGTGTCAAATTCAAAGAAGTGTATCGAATGTTCGCTGAAGTTTCAAACTGAAACGGTTTCATAAGATATGAGCGTAGTTTGTCCTCATTGTATTAGAATTTAATCAAACGATGGCTGGTGTTATGTTCGAGAAATTAGTGGGAATTTTTCCATAACACGCGTGAATTAATCCTTAAGCCTCGTCCACATGTAACCGGGTATTTTCGAAAACGGAGAATTTTTTCTCCGTATTCAAAAAAAGTCTTCGACCACACGAAGCTTTTTCGAATCGTATTTGACCGTCAACACGTACGTAGCCGGGCATTTTCGAAAACGGAGACTTTTTCCTCCGTATTTAAAAAAATCTGCGTCCACACGTAGCGTTTTCGAATCTTATGTGGGGAAAAGCGAGCCTAGAACCTAAACAATACGTCATCATATTTGAAAACCTCCGTTTTCGCCCGTCCACACGAATACGATACATCTCCACCTTGGAGAGCATATTTAAAAACCTCCGTTTTCGGTGCCCGAAAACGCCGGCTACGTGTGGACGGTAGCCGTTTCGGTGACAAAAATCTCCGTTTTCGAAAATACCCGGCTACGTGAGGACAGGGTCATAATATCTCTCGTCATCATTTAATTACATACTCTAATACTGTATATTGTAATTAATCAGAACGACCTTCGTTATTTCAGTTGGTATATAAACCATAAACGATGTTTGGTGAAATATATGTAGGGTATTAACTTTTTTCCGTTTCAGATCATAATTATAATTAATTATAACGAACACAATTTTGTCAATATTGGCACCATCAAATCTAATTAATTAACCCTTTCACAGTTTATCAATTACTGGAGTACTGCCGTGTACTTGCGATTATCGGCATAAGAGTGCCCGTCACACGCGGTTTTGTAGATGCTGAAGTCAGTGGTCGGATAGAGTGAGCCCAGCTAATCGTCTACGGCAGTGCTTAGTGATTATAGTAAATACCTGCACAAACAACATCCTTGATTCTCTGTAACAGGCCGAAATGGTACTTGTATATAGGATGCGTAGCGAGATAACCGGTGGGGTACCCCGGGTAGATGGGGTAACCCGCCTGTTCATATAATCTCTCTTTTTGTCGTGTTCACGTTTACATGAGAGGTGAGGTACCCCACAGAGGCGAATTACCCACTCAGCTTGGGCGGATAACCCGCCTAGGTGGGATGAGGTTTTGTAAGTATTTTCTCATGTAAACACTCAAGGTTGGATTACCCTCATAGCTGGAGTGAGGTAACACAGTTTCCGGAGGCCAATATTACAGTTACATAGCCCGCACCATATTCCAAACAAAATGAACTCTCGCTTTTATCAACCCGACTAGTTTGATGTCGCAAATTTTAAGACCTCTGACGATGAAAACTTGTCACACGATAGCATCGAGAACGCTCACCACGGGGCGGCAGAGTCAATCCTGGGGTCTTCAAAATTGCATGTTAACAGTTAAGGCGAGCTCGTTTTTGACCACGGGTAGGTGGGTTATCTCACCAACCTGGGGTCCCCAGCCTCCATGTAAACAGCCTCTTATATATTATGTATCTTACTTTGATAGTGTGACTACTCATAGTAAGAGGCGGTGTAGTTTCACATCTTGTGGGGTTAGGGTTAGAAGAATGACTTTTGTGTAGTTATCTTTTTTCTTGGCCAATCGTCGGCAAAAACATTTTTCCTGTTTTCCCATACATTCTCTTATAACCTTTTGGCGTGCAGTGTCTTTTTCACATGGTTCGATTGTGCAATATTTTTACAATTTCTTCCACTCCTAACCTAAACAAACAGTCAAATACAAAAGCAAAGACTAAAAGCATACATGATTATTACTACATACCAATAATTGAACTAAAGAAAACAATGTAAATTATATTGCGCAGCTCTACTTTGTTTTTCCAATGGTCCAGCACACACATGTTCTTGGGGCTGCAACAGTGTTTTCTAATCTTTAGCCATTTTTCGTATCAGAACCTGCTTCGTTTCTGAGGCTTAACTGGTTCTTATATATTGGGTGCTTTATTGGTCAAATTTCAGCGTAGATATTCTTAATCCACGAAAACAAATACCCCAAGAAGAAACAAACAACAAAAAGAAATACCCCAAGAAGCCCGTGAAAGATAGGGTTAGTAGTCAGTATCACAGTCCAAGTAATGCCTACAGCACCTGCGAATTATTCATTTACTTATTTTATTCTCAATATTTATGTGTGTATCAGCCTAGTCGGTCATGATTTGTATTCTAGTATGCTGACCACCATTTCCGGGATTCGTCTGTACTTTAAAGCAGTTACTCATGATTGATGATTAAAGATAAAGAAAAAGAATCTGAGTCGATTTAGTATACTGTTTACTGAGATCTTGCTCTAAACCAAAACTTTGTTCAGCAATGATTTCATAAATTAGACCAGCTTTATGAAGTATAAAGTGTATTAGGAAGTCAAAATGGGGGTGGGAGAGCAGTTCCCTAGCCGACTCGGCGAGTCGAGCCAGGGCACTTGCCAAACTCCTATGGTTTTTATGCCGCTTTTGTATTTTGTTGAATACGGGTGGAAGTCTTATGCGAGCCCTGCAGCCCCCTTTCTCTGTTTCGAATAACCACGTCGACGGGCTGTCATAAGCCTCTCTAGTCGATCTCCTTGAATTTTGTTTGTTTTGTGAGTTTGATATGGAGAACGAAGTACCCGGCAAATACAAACGCACTCCCACTGCATATTAATTTTGACGCTCTACTTATATCCAAACTGTCAAGAAGGCTTTTGGTTATGGGATACGCCAAATGCGCATGCTCCGATCTGTTTTGTTTAAAAGTAAAATTGACATTTTCGCAGCTGCTGCCTTGCTGGAGTGTAGATCAGTTGAGATATCTTTATGAAAGACAATGAGGTTGACGTGAAAGATCTTTCAAAAATCAGAAGTTCTATTTTGCGCACCATTAAGCGTATGGCAAACATAACACCGTTGGTTTGTATTTTAACATTGTCGAGTATAAAGATCAGCAGTGTTGATTGACCCTCCAGAATTAGTAAAGTAAAGTAAATTAAAGTACAGTACAGTATAGTACAGTACAACAGCACAGTGCAGTAAACTACAGTAAAGTATCGATGTCACGGAACACAGTTATTGACAGTTTGTAACCGACGGGCAGCGTATTAACTGGTCAAGCTAGCATGTTGACACAGTGCAGCTGCATGCGGTGAACTTCAAAACACCAGAATATATCAGCCTTATCTTTTACTTTCGCTACAGATAGCTGAAAATATGGCTGCAGCCAAACTGAGACACTTTGGATGACTAAAATACATGGCTGATAGTTTTGTCTGTAAGGCTTCACAAACGTGTAATGTAAGAATATAGAAAAGTCAGATTTGTGCACTTCTTCAAAGCGTGATAAATCACGTTTCTACTGACACTGGTCATTGTGCACATCACGACATGACGCAATTTTGTTGAAGAAGGTAGAACAAGTGTTTCTTTTATAGAGGCTTAAGTTATTCATAACATAAAAATTAAATGTAATTAGACGTATGTCTTTGAAGTCCTGTATTTGCTTATCAATTTAACTGCTAAAGTGTCGCGACACAAGAAAAATTGGATGAGAAGTGGAAGACGAGAGTTAGACGAGTTTTCATAAGCTATCGAGCGAGTAACAAGGATGTACACACATACATATCATTAATAGATTTTTCAAAAATGCCGTTTAAAGACCCATTCACAATCTGTTAACACATTAACAATCTGTTAAAAACAAAAGATGTTAAGCAGTTTTGTGATTACAAGACAAGACAATGAGAAAACAAAAATGGGGGTGGGAGAGTAGTCCCCCAGCCGCCGTGGCGTACCGGGGTACTACGAAACTCCTTGTTTGATGTATTTCAACATACTCTTTACTCTCTGAAGAGTGCTAGGGGGCGGAAGTCTTGTGCGAGCCTTTGCCGCCCCCTTCCTCAGCTGTCGATTATTTTCCACGTCGACAAGGCTTTCACAAGCCTCCCTAGCAAGATGTATCACATGGATATGAATTTTGATAATTGAATTGTTGCTTTGTGTTTGAAGGTGCAAGAATACCTCCCGCATGTACTCCGCACCTCCAGTGATACTCCAGTAATTGCTTGGCATTTATGTTCCAAGTACTGAACGGCCTTCAGTTATGGGATGCAGAAATGCTCTGTGAAAGTCCAGTGCGCATGTTATTTTTGGTGTTTCGTAGTTACTGATTGGCTGTTTTTCGAAAGTTATTATCATTGACGTCATGGACAATTAAGGGAATCTACCGATCCAGAGGAAAATATAGTTTGTTTGAGAGAATCTTTAGATGGTCTTAGCATGCAAGAAAATATAAAGTGGAAGAGAGTTATAGCTCCTATCTATCACTTTCACTTGGTTCTTCGGTTTCGATTTGGAGTGACTAACGAAAGCTGAGTCATCAGTTGCAAAATACTGAGGAAGGCAATGCAAAAATACAAAATTATAGCCCTCGTCCTGCGGCTGGCGACGCAAAAGCTGACAATTAAGAATAGAACATAGACGTGATACCGTGCTTGGAACCCAAACACTTTTGGTAGGTCAAATCTAAAGCTAGAACTTGATATTCTAAAAGGGTATGAATTGTACTATCGTCGCTTTATTATGAATTTTATAATCAACACTTTCGTCTCACGGCTAATATTACTCTTTTCGTAACTGAGACAGGTTAACAACCTTCTCAAGTAATAAGAAGCAATCGGAAACTAAGTGGCCGAAGCAGAAGAGAGAGAGAGAACAGATTAATTTTAAAGGCTTCAGTCTTTATCTAGATTTTTCGATTTGTTTTTGAGTTTTGGACATGCACTAGAATAATCAGTGGCGATTCAACTCGTGCAAGTCATTTGTCTAAAATAGCTGGTGGTATGGTGACAATATTATGTTTGTGGGCAAAACGTTCTTTGTTCAAGCCTTCAGAGGGGTCTGACGTCAAAAGGAGTTTTATCGATAAACAACTCGGGCTTTTTAATAGTCCACTATTATCGCCAGTGATACCGAAATTAATTATGTTTAAGGCCAATTTGCTTCAAACTACGCATATAAACACACTATATTTACGAGTGGTAAACAAGATTACACGAGTAGTGCATTTTCAAGAAAAATGACCATATCTACTGTGTCATATAAAATACAGTATTTATGTGTTAGATATTTGGACAGTATGTCATATGCAAATATGAAATGTGCAGAGTTTCATATACAAAAACATAATCTTCAACCTGCTTGGACAACTAGAATGCATTAACATATTAAAGATCGAAAATTCAACCAACAAACTATTAATTTTTCTTGAGAATACGACACTAAACAAAAAATTATACCAAGAAAGCTAATCGGCAAATTTGTTTAGATGAAAAAAAAAGGTTTCGAGGGTATCAAACTTGTAGAGAACGATATACGCAATGTCTATTCTATTGGTTTTAGAAGCGAGAAAGATACAAGTAAATCGACTGTACTTGTTACACGCTGTGGCTACATATTAATAGAATATATCCTTTTTATAAGATCTTTACATTTAGAGTGTATGATGATATTCGTGATTCAAGTTGAATGCTGCTTTCAGTATTAATTGGAACTAAATCTCGTAAGTTCTCTTGCTTCCTGCTTGTAACCCCCCTGTCCAATTTCAAAGAATGTTGCTTGCAAAGGTTCTGCCAATCAGAGGAAAGGCCATGATCTTTTTCATGTGTCATGGTCAAATATTATTGCCAATTGACAGTTATTGTTTCAGAAATCCGTTGGTTTGTACTTGATTTTATTTTGTTGTTAATTTTAAATATTTGCAAAGTTGTGAGCCTTTTCACTGTCTACCTGTATTCTATTTATACATTACTAGCATTTTCATCCCTAACCCCTGACTCACTTGCAGACAGGCGTGACAAACACGTCCTGAGATTCGTAAGGAAATGTATTGAGGGTAAAGCCCCTCAATTTTTTTCTAATTATTTCACTTTCAATTACAACATTAGCAAGAGAAATACCAGGCAGTAACACCATCTCCACTTACCCTGGTTCAGAACCGAATGTGGCAAAAACTCAATTAAATATTATGTGTAATTTTTAATAAATTTCAAACTAGGTGGAGTTATACATTGTATTTTAGAATTTTAATCTTTTATCGTTACCTTTTAATCATATGTAATTTCTGTATCTTTAATATCCTGTAACATTTTTAAAATCATGTATTTTATAATGTAGTTTTTTTTGTATGTAGGACCCCTGCTGATAGCAGTTTTATATTTAAAACTGATTGGGCTACCCTATGGAAATAAAGGTATCTTATCTTTTAAACACACGGCAATGATATGTACGTTGGTAAATTACCCTAAATGGTTCCATACTTTCCTTTTAAACAGTTTGAGAGAATTTTGTTCTTCATATTGGATAGCTTGCAGTGTGTGATCATTTCCTATATTTTCACAATAAAACAATTATTAGGTATTCAAATTGTAAGGAAAAGATGGATGTTGATAAACTGACTGGGACTGAAAGGGTTTAATATTGCAGCAATATTCTAGAACTTGTGCTTTTTGGCTTAAACAATTTTATATGTGTGGTACGCATTCCAATTACTTTGGTTGCCTTTTGAAGAATGATACCCAGCTAGTTCAGTTTATAATACCAGGGTTCTGAGAGAAAGAGGTGCTCTTGTGTTACTTCTTTATGCATATATATTACCTTTGAATCAAGGACTCCTGCAGTGACACTCCGAATTCTAGGTAAATATTAGAAGCAGCAACAGATTAGCAACTATACGCGTTTATGCAGCTTTCATCCTATAACTTAAGGTATTTAGACTCCATTCAAGAAAGAATAAAGAAACACGTACCTATAAACTCAGAGTAATAGCGTGTCTATCGAACGTAAATTCTAGTGAATTCGACGAACGTTGCCATAGCAATAGGCATCTCTTGATACAGTTCACGTTTTGTGAAGCCATTATAGTTGATAAAAATCTACTAAATACCAGCATAGCAAATTTGTAGCCTCGGTCAAAAACATTTCTGATACGCTTCAACTTTATCTAGAAACGCAATAGCAGATAATCAAAGCATAACAGTATAGGTTTTCCAATGTCGATACCACGATGACGTAAATCAAGATACCAAAATATGCAAAATTCATCTCAAAGTTACGCATCTGTACATGTTGAATCACGTAGGTTATGTTTTGAACTGAACTGAACTGATAACTTTATTTAATCACGGTAAGTCCTTCAGGAATATTTACAAATATACACTAAAATATAAATCTTACTAATGCTAACTAAATCCTATCTCTAATTAATTTAAAATTCAAAATTTACAAGTTAAAAATATAAAGACAACTTCTGCTTTACAAGGACGCCGTGAGTGAAACTTTGGATACACAAAAGGGATTGGAAGGTACCAAATGAATATGATGTCTCTCGTCATTTGGCATTTAATCCAAAAATAATCTGAGATGGCGGCGCATCCACGTCTTGAATGAAGAAGTTGGTTCCTGGAGTGCTGGACGTGGCGACAGCCAATAACAAGCAAAAATACACGTATCGCTGTTCTATTCTTCTTGCTACGGTACTCTCTTTGATTTTTCAGCGGTTGAACCAATGGTAATTACGTGACACTCCACAAAGTCACGTGATAGTATATTGATTAGGTAACACCATTAAATAGGATATGAACAGCTACCCTTAGGCTCCATCTAAGAAACGCTTCAAGCCTTCTATATAAGGTGCGGCTGTAGGACCTGTTTAGCTCATCGCCAATGATCACTAATTCATGTGCTATAATTGAAATAGAAGGTCCTGGGTTGCCTTCAATGTCTGGAGTACTTGGGGATCGTACGTACACAGAGCTCAGAAGGATGTTGTGGCATGTCAAGAACTCGTGTATGTGAAATTTTGTTCCACGCGGTTGTTTCGGCAACCAGTTACAATTTGTCGATTTTACTAACATTGTCGGCTGTTGAAGCTTCCACTATAGAAAAGACACCTGGGACTAGAGAAAGAAAGGGTTAAAGATGTTAGAATTTCAAAGTAAATGAATTTCAGACAGAAAACTGATAACCGTTGAACAACAAAAAAGGAAAAACAATAGTAATTTGCTAACGAAATTTACGTTGAAATTAATATAATATTTAATGTAAAATCGCAAATTGAAAACTGAACGCTTACAAAATAAAAGGTAAGTTCTTAAATAAGTGGTACTTACACAAGAAAGTTAGTGAAAACAAAAAAAGTAATGATAATAATAACATATTTAATAACACATTGAAGTACAAGTTATTCCGCAATTATACCCGGTAATTTCACCGTTAGTCTGAAAGTGGATTGGATTATTCCATATTTTGGTGTCAAATTCAATGAAGTTTATCGAACTTTGCCAGGTATTATTCGCTGAAGTTTCAAACTGAAGCGGTTTCATTAAGGTATTAGCGTAATTTGTCCTCATTGTATTAAAAATTAATCAAATGATGACTCGTGTTATAAAGGGTTAATCCACTTGTAATTTCCCTCGCCGTACGGCTCATAACACGCGTGAATTAATCCTCAATATTTCTCGTCAACATTTAATTACATATTAATTCTAGTACTGTATCTTGTAATTAATGAGAATGACCTAACGTTAGTTATCAATGTTCCCTACTGGAACTGAAAATGTATCTTAAAGATGTTTGCAAAATATTTAAAATTCAACAGACATTAGAAAAAAACAAAAACAGTGAATAGAAGGAGAAAAAATGGAGAAATTTTCAATTGTAAATGACTAGAAGCACAGAAACGCCTTTCATTACTAAGTTGCGCTCGCTAGCACCTGTGCTTACTCTGCGAGCTCGGAAGAGTGGCGGATATTTAGAGTTCGAGCAGCCAACCAGAGCTCGCGAACGTCACTTTTTCGATGGTTTGGTGTATATGCAGTAAATGGTATTTGATGAAATGTATGTAAGGTATTAAAACTTTTACCGTTTCAGATCATAATTGTACGTAACTATAGCTAACACAATTTTGTCACTATTGGCACCATCAATTCTAATTAATTAACCCTTTTTACAGTTTATCAACTACTAGAGTACTGCCGTATCCTAGCAAGTGTCAGCATAAAACCGCGCGCCACACGGTTTTGGAGTTGCTGAAGTCAGTGGTCGAACAGTGTGAGCCTAGCTCGTCGCCTATGACAGTGCCCAGTGACTGCAGTAAGCACCCGCACAAACAACACCAGTGAATTTCTGTAACAGGCTGAAATGGTTCTTGTATATAAAGCCCTGTTTACACGGTACAAACTAACCCGGGTTCGACCTGGGTTAAAACTAACCCGGGTTTGTTTTTGTCGTGTAAACACTGCTAACCCGGGTTCGACCCGGGTTAGTTTAGAAAAGTGTCGTGTAAACACAACCCGG
>JAOBYH010075551.1:0-11694 GCA_025403525.1 Umimayanthus kanabou | reverse complement strand
TGGGCGAAAAATCAACTAGTGATTTCTAGTCTCTCTGACATGCTTCAGGAGACCCTTTTCCTGTTAATGTGCTACATATATTTAATGAAAAACGATCATAAATTCCTCAAAACAGAAGTTACTTACTATTAATTTAATAGAAATCAATACACTCAGGACTGCTGCAATATAGTGACACAAGTTCACTAAAAGTCTAATTCATTGTCCTTAGGCAATGTTTTATTCACCTTAAACCAGTACTTACTGTTCTTTTTGGAGCAGGAGGGAGGGGGGCTTATTACAAATTTGGATGTTGAAAGAAATTGGAATGCCCTGTTTATGAGGGGGGCTCAATAGAGGGGGAACTTAGTAGAGCTTTAGTTTCTAGTCTGTAGTACATATTATTAATTACTTCCATTTGAGACAGTAATACAAGTACATGTAGTACATCAGTTGGCAAGACTGCCATTTTTTTTTGATGCTGTACTACAGCTACATTTGATTTCACTCTCTGCAGATTACCAGGTAAACCACTTTAGAATAATGTTAATATGCAAGTCAGGGAATAAACTTTTAAATTTTTTCACAACTGGTGTTTTAACAGACTTTGCTTATGGGACTTTACAGAAAATTGATTCACATTTGTTGTTTTGTTTAATGTTTCCAGAGGTTGTGAGAGAGCGTGACCCACCTACTGCTCTTCAGCTTTGTTTGGAAAATCTTCACAGAATGCTGCAAAGGTTTGTTCAACTATTATAGTATAGTTACCACTGATTTTGAGTTGTCGTAGTGACCAGCTGTTTTGCCCTTCATCTTTGGCAGTGTTTATTCTATAGTGTGAATGAAAATACATATGAAATAAAGTGAAGAATGGATCAGTATACATGTAGGGCGTAAAATTTTCTCAAAAAAATAAACGTACATTACATTGTAATAGTATTTCTGGGGGGGGGCTTATTATTGGAAGGCTTCTTTCATTTCAGAGAAAGGGGGCTTGTGTTGTGGGAGGGGGGGTTATAAACGGGGGAACTTATTTTCGGAATTTTTTGGTGTCCAATGTTTAGTTATTTAAGTTTTCAAGATATGGTCAAAACCACAATAAACTGTGAGAACTATTGTACATAATAACTTTACAATAGTTCTTCTGTGTACAGTCATGAACATATGGTTCTCACATGCAAGGTCTGACATCAAGAATCAAAAGCATTTGCTCAAGACAAAGAAAATTTGCCCTAATGTTCTGTTGTTTTCATATTTGTCTCCTGCAGAAAGGACACTAATGGGTTCTTTGCATATCCTGTCAATGACAACATAGCACCAGGGTACTCCCGCGTGATCTCCCATCCAATGGACTTCAGCACCATGAAGCTCAGGATAGACAACAATAAATACCACACCATTGAAGCTTTCAGGGTATGTGTGCCATAGACTGTACAGTAACTCCTGGGTGCGTACTAGTATTCTTTCGCTACACCATCCGTGGACAGGGATGTTAAGCTGTTGGTCTAGTCTCCTGACGTTCTTTCGGGGGGTTTTAAAAGAACCCACACACTTGTGGATAAGACTAGGGTAATCCCAGTGTTGTGAACTGTTAACTGAGAGTGCAACTATATTGTGTCAGACAAATACATTATTATCATATGATTGTGAACCACAAGTTTGTAGTGGTCTGGCTGAGACCTGCAGCCACTGAACCATGCATTTGATGTTAACAGGTTGCTGAAAAGCTTTGCTCGTAGCACCTGAAATATATTCCTATTCCTATCCCAAGTTACAGGTAATACGCAACTGACAACATATTGCACATACTATCTTTCCCTCTTGTACCATACAGTTGACCACACATTGCATTCTCCTCAGTTGATAATTGAAGAGGTGGCAAAAAAATTGCCTAAGAAGTGTCGCATCAATATTAAAAAAAAAGAAAAAAATTAGACGAGTTTGTATTGTAAGCTCCCATCCTCAGTTTTGATGAGATGGACGAGTGTCCTTTCCAGAGGAGTCACAGGCTTTTATCTGCCTAACCCTATGGAAACTGGTGCTAAGCGGCGGCCTTATGAGTCACTTGGCTTGGGGAATGATTTAGCTTTTCTTAGCCAGTTATGATAATTACAATGTAAGCCTACATCTTCACTAATAAAAAGTACTTCCTATTATGCATAACCCTTGTTACAGGACCATTATAACTTGATGTGCAACAATGCACTGATCTACAATGCTCCTGAGACAATCTACTACAAGGCTGCAAAAAAGATGGTTCAGACTGGGGCCAAGATGATGTCAGAGGTTTGTATCTGAATGGGCAATCTTCTACAGTTGCCCTCTTCTGTCTTGTTCACAAATCGGTTGAACTTACAAGTTGCTTCAAGGGTCATTCCAAAAATAAGGAACCTAAAATCCAGAATCACTAAACTTTAATTTATCTTTGATTTTTGCTAACCCTTTTCAGACTTGCTTTTTACTGGTTGGGACAGATGGATGAAAGTGCCAGTGGTCTATACCGGTAAATCAATACCAAAGTTGCTGTGCTAACTACTTAAGACAATACAAATAGCTATTATTTAAAATACAATAGTTTTTTTTAAGTATGATGTCACATCTTGTCAAAAATCTGCTGTCTTGGATTTTTTATAACACCAGAAAAGAGTCCTGCCTGACTCAAAATGAGGGGAAAGCTGTTGAAACCAATTAATGACAATTTCATGGAAAAAATCAGAAAAGTTAATTTACAAGAAAATGGCTGAAAAAATTTTAGATATTTCATTTAGAAACTGGTTGGCCATGGAAACACATTGATTAGAAAACAAAACTTTAAAACACAGAAATATTCCTTAATAAACTTCAGGAAAAGTCCCCAAAATTTGGAATTGTACCTTCAATGGCCTGTTCTTTAAAGAGGTTTGAAGATCGCACAGACACTTTCAGTCCCACTCTCCAGTGTGAATTATTTATCGGGTCATTTTGCAACAACAATCCCACTTCCCTTCCATTAAAAGTGTGAGGTTTGTAAATTCAAATTAGTTTATAAGTGCAGCCATATTTATTTAGGGGTAGGATGCAATGGCAACTATGAAAACAGACTCCATTTTCAAGTCCAATTACAATAGCTCAGGAATAAAACAATAAACCCAGTAATTTTAAATTATTTGAAAAGTAAAATATTGAACTAAAGCAACATATTTACTGATAGGTACTTGAAAATCTTTAATATACACAATTAGAGAGGCAGTGCAAGTCTGGGATGATGACAGACCTAAAGTTGACAGCAGCCATGTTCTGAACATCTGAACTTCAGATGTTAAAAAAATACCGTTTGCTAAACTGTATTTGTTCTTGATGAGAGAAAAATTTGTTTTGGTGTGCTGGTACTTGGGGTGTCATACAGGTTCACAGTTGGATAGATTAGTAAAAGAAGTCTCCAGTCGGCCCTCTGCATGTTTCTGTAAGCCTCAGTTTTCATGGATAAATAAGGTGCTGTTCTTCAAAAATGGCCCGTTGAAATCCAAATGTCCTATGCAGGAAAAGATCAAGAACATGTACCGTAGTATGGGCTATTTACTGCCTGAAGATGAGATGGAGACTGGGGACAAGACCTCCGATGAACCCATTGATGTGGACACAGTTGAGAGTGACGAGAGCCATGCCCACCCTCTCCCCAAGAAGAAATCCTCAAAGAGGTTGGTTGGATCAGCGTACAATGTACTTGACTACCGTCCTGATTTATAGCAAAGATTTTCTATATTTTGTACCAAGAACGTCTGGCATATTGAGGAGAGGGGGGGGGGTGGTTTTTAGGTATTGATAAAGTTCTTGAATTTGCCATCTGAAATTTTGAAGTATACAACAAAGATCTTCTGATTACAGTTCTGACATCGCTTATTTTGACCATAAGGCGTCTCTTTGCGGATGTGCAGGTTCTTTTTCTTTGTTCATCTCTTAATGTACACTGAAGTGGTACCACACCACGTCGATACAGTATGTCTGTGGAATGTTCTTTATCTGGGCTGTAGCCCTCGAGCTACATGTAGGCAAAGCTGACATCTGGACATCTCATTCTGTTGTTTGCAATTCACCACGGCCTTATCTTACCTGACTCCAGAAACTATCCCCAACCTGTACTCTGCATATCCAGGCCTAGCCACCTAGACAGCGTCATCCCTTTATCCACTGACATCAACTAGTAGTCAAAATATCTCTTTCTACCCCAGAAAAAAACCTCAATAGAACAATCTGTCTCATTCCTTTTTACTGTCAATGGCTCCCTGGCCAGCTTCAAACAATATGTATCTTCAATCTGTCTTAATTCAGCTTAATTTTGATGCTTATTCCCTTAGACCGCTGACTCAACCAATACTCATTAAGTAGAATGGCTAGGTTGTACATTAATATAAAATAAAATTAAAATACATGTACAGCCATCAACCATTTTCTTATCCTTTGCACATTAGAGTCAAATCTGTTCATTTAGAAAAGAATTTGAAAACAGACTGTTCTCTTGTTTACATCAGTACATGTTATAAATGTTACAAATTTCCAATAGTGCTTGCTTGATACTTTGAGAAATTGGTGTTTAAATATTTTTCTTGGCATTCTGTTGATAGATCTTATGTTGGAATTTGGTCTGTATTAAACAGTGGTGTTGTCATTTCAGAAGCTCTCACTTTGATTCGCTAAGATCAGAGCGTGCGAGAGGCATCTTTGTTTACATTTATAACACGTGTTATCATAGTAATAATTTTCGCTCTACTGTCACCATACATTTCTACCTTTCCTGAATTGCTGAAATTTATCATGCCTGTAATAATCTGTTTGCCATACTGTACATTTGACATACATGTATGTCTTATTTCATTGCTTTTTTAATCTTTAATAAAAGCTCACAGCACTCCCTCTTACCATTGGTAACTTATAGTTTAGAAAAAAAGTGATATAGCTTGCATAAGTGTGTTACCTAACAACTGAGCTGCGAATCTCTTTGTTTCAGTAGGGAGCCCAAACCTCCACCAGTGAACAGAAAGATCCTGGCACAGGTGCAGGAGGCGGCAAAGAGAGTACGAGATGAACTGGCCAACAAGCAACCCAAGAGCAAGGTACGTGTATATCTGTTCAATATCAACGTTAATTAAGGCCATCCCAATAAAATGTTTTGTTTTCCCATCGCCCGACCGACCCATTTTTTTGAAAAGTAAAAAAAAAAATATCCTGATCCACTAGTCAAAGAAAGAAGTAAGTACTTTGATTTACAAGCACACGATCTTGTTTTATTAACAACAGTTGGTATGATGTGATGTCATTGCCTTTCAATTAACATCGATTCTACGTTTTTTAAAAGGCTGTTTAGACTTTTGATAGTCGTGTTAACTAATATACATCTTTTACCATCTGATTTAATATATATCTTACAGATTAAACGTGAGATCATAATATGCTGCAAAAATAAACTGGAACACAAACTGAAGTTTTGTTTACTTGGAAATTAAAGAACATTTCGTCATTTTGTTCATTCTTTTTTTATTTTGTCCAACGGACCGACCCACTATCACAAGAAACACGGGTCGATGGGAAACACAACATTTTATTGGGATGGCTTAATACTCTTATACACACAGTCTCAAGTTAACATTCCTCTTTAATGAAAAAAACACTAATTTGTAAAAGTATACAAATTTAGGTAAAACTTTGTATACAAATTCTTAAAAACAAACGTTTTCGATCGTTTATTTTTCTTCAGTTTTTTGACCTGCATGTGCAATTAGCTAAACTATATATAGGTTGAAAGCATGGTAATCTGTTACGACTAGACTTATGTAATTCCTTGGCTTTGGAGTATAGAGTCAAATCGAAAGCAGAGACTTTTTAAAAGTAGTTCTCTCTAGTGAGCGCCCCTTCGCCATCTTGGAAGCTTTTCTTTCTGCAAGTAAGCTTTGTTTTAATTAAAGGTTAAAATGAATAAGCACCTCTGATGAATGCTTTTCTGTCATCCTCGTCCTTCTTAAAAACAAAAATTTTAATGAGTGGAGCGTTCCCAAAGAATGAGCGCTGTTAAGCCTGGTTTCCATATAATCGTCTCTGACGTACTGTAAGGATCGTCTCTGTCACAGAATTTTTAGTCACGCAGTCGGGACGCAGTTGCTTCTGATGTATGGATCGTTACAAAGAATCGCAAGAGTGTTTCCATGCAATGTATGATCGTCCAGATCGCTTGACAAAACATTCTGCGACAAAGACGATCCTTACGTTAGAGAAGAGTGTATGGAAACCTGGCTTAATCGTCCAGATCGCTTGACAAAAAATTCTGCGGCAAAGATGATCCTTACGTTAGAGACGAGTGTATGGAATACAGGCTTAATTGTCCAGATCGCTTGACAAAAAATTCGGTGACAGAGACGATCCTTACGTCAAGAGATGATTATATGGAAACCAGGCTTCAGAGATACTAGGGACCTTTAATGACAATCAGTACGGGGACGAGGAAAGCACAAGACAATCGGTTTTACTTTGTACAATATTTGTACGTGGAAATGCACACCTGGTTTGCCACCTGACCGCCGAGCAATAAATTCAATGTGAATAGCAACACTTTTGGGGTTGGTCAGTACAGAACGTGAACGTTGCCAACACATTGCTCTGTTGCAGTACAATGTATTAACTAGTTCGGCTGTATAACAATCGGCTGCAGTTTGTGCCGTTCGCACTCTTAAGGTTACTGTTCAGTTTGAGCGTTGTTTTCGGTTAATGTAGCATATCTCTCTTATTTCGTGACGTAACCCTATAAACCTATATATCACTGAAAAGCTTATTAAATTCTCTAAATCGCTGTTTAATTTTTATTTGGTAATTTCAAATAAATAAAGAGAACGAACGCCTTGTTTTCCAACCTTTGTTTTCCCTCTCCGGAGTTCCAAGTCGGACGTGTTGCGTTTGATGACACCAATTATTGACACTATTTGCAGTCCAAAACCGTGTCAGCGTTTTTTGAAAGGCCACTTTGTTTTATTTTACGGCCAAAACCCCGAAATAGCACTTTCGCAATCGAAAGCGGCGGAGTTTTATCGTGATAACTTGAAAATTTTTAAAATCTCAAAAAACGCTGACACGGTTTTGAACTTCAGTTATTTAGCTATAAAACTGCCAAGTTTCAAATTAGTGGACGAAAAACTGCCCGAGTTGGAACCTTGAGTGTCTCACAGTTTTGACATAAAAATAGTCTCGACAAAAAAGCGTTTAAAAGTTTTGGCGTCCCCTCAAGCCCTCTTCGGGTGAAATTTTTCTGTTTCAAAATCTCGTTCTGTATATGAGATATCACACTATTTTTTTCGCTATTTTAAAGCTTTACCTCTGATCTATCCATATGGCTAACAATCTCATTTTGGCCATTTCCTTCGGTTTCAAACTGAACAGTAACCTTAACCGCAATTTTAATAATTCAGTGTAAAAAAACGCCTGGATGATACGCCAACAAAAGAGAACTCTGTACTGTGTCGGCTGCGAAAAGTTGCTAATAAGGTTCGTGCAGTACACCATAAAACGTCAGCAATGATCAAAACAGTAACGACAGCAAGAAAAGCAATTTACAGTATTCAGCATTAATAAAGAAAGAAACAAATGTTTCGTGTAGACACCTTTTCCTCAGGAAAGAGCGATTTTATTTTGTTTATTTTCATTCTGTTAGTCGACTTTGCTATGCACCAACTACATGTAACCTCTGTTGACAAGAATACTATGCACATTTTGTAGCTTGGTTTTCTGCGGAGAGGCGACGATGGAGCAACAACGTTGGCAGTATTGAACCCGGATAATACAGAAGGTAAGCATTGTTTATGCTAACAGCACTTGTTGAACCCAGCTAACAAGGAAGGTGATCGTTGTTATCAGTTGTTGAATCCGATAGCACAAGTGAGCGTTGTTAGTTATGTTGAACCCAGCTAACAAGGAAGGTGATTGTTGTTATCAGTTGTTGAATCCGATAGCACAGGTGAGCGTTGTTAGTTATGTTGAACCCAGATAACACAGAAGGTGATCGTTGTTAACAGTTGTTGAATCCGATAGCACAGGTAAGCGTTGAACATTTGTTATGTTAACCCCGGCCAGATAACACACAAGGTAAGTGTTGTTTGTAGTCTTAAAATCAGAAGGTTCCAATCTGTTTCAGCTGCCTGTTTTGTCACCAGACCAAAACCAAAAGAAGAGAGCAGTTGTGTTGTCATTGTCTCCTTTAAGCAGCTCGTTCGACACTGTGTTCTAAAAAGAATCTTACTTCGTATATGTAGTTCCAGAGTCTTACCCTGTCAATCTTGGGACGATGGTCGGCAAAGTCTCTAGTGGTTCACACGCAACAGCAGGATTCAAGGAGGACAAGAAGAACAAAGCTATTCCAGGTAATTACATGTACACATAACATAATTTAGTTTGTACAAACTTTGAGTTTTCTCTTCTTTTTCTTTTCTAATTTTCTTTTAAACCAACAACTGCTGCTACCACTGGGGTAAAAACAAACGATCCTCTTATAAATATTAAAGAGATTGTTTAAAATATACAAGAAATGTCCTACATGTACAATACAACAATTCAAGATAAAAATCTGGAAAATTCTTCCAAAATAAAGCAACTAAGGATTAGTATCGATTTTATAAAACTGATAAATCCCCCTAGTGACGTAACGTCTGAACAAAATGGAATATCCTGCAAACATCACACTATCGAGTTTAAACGGGCCAATCAAGATTTTCATTTTCTTCCACTTAGACTATCTCAGACAATTTAATGACAGAACTAGTGGAGTTTCATTTCAAACTTTTGAATGTCTTATTGCTAATTCTGATATCTTTGACTGGTATATCTACTGACTGCTGTTCCAACAGCACTTCCGCTGAGTGCAACTTGTTTAACCGGTTGTCTTACATGTAGTCTCACACACAAGGTACCTTATTTCTATCGCAGTCTCGTACCTTATGTACGGTCCGTTTGGCTCATTTGCTCCAACCTACGACTCGTCCAAAGCAACCATCACAAAAGAGGAGTCGGATCTTCTCTACAGCACGTATGGTGACGAGACGGGTATTTATTATGCTAAAAGGTAAGTTGCAAAAAGTTTATGTATCAACTAAAAATCTGTAAAATCATTTGGAGAATAGTCCCAGTTAAGGCTTGTTAAGTCAAGAGACCATTTCAGCATTTTACTTTCCTGATAACAGAATCGTTTGCTCGCAAGAAAAGTCTTTGAAGAAAATCGTGCTGAAATCCTGTTAAGCTTGAGCAAGTTGTTGCCATGTGTTCATTGTCGATGTTATTTTATATTACAACTAAAGATTTGTAAAATTATTTGGTGTACACAGGAGGAATCCCACAGCGGTGGCACAGCGGTTGAGATTAACACTACTGTCACACTGCTGCCACACTAATGTCACAGCAGTGACAATTGCCACTAGTGTGATATCGGTGGTAGTGACAGTATTGTGACAGCGGTGTATTTAACTGTGCTGTGACAGCAGTGGCCAAGACAGCGCTGTGACAGCGATGGCAGCAACATTAGTATGTCAGCGATGTAAAATGACAACGGTGCAACAACGATGACAATGACAACACTGTAACATTACTGTGCACACTAGTGTGACAGCGGTGACAACTGACAGCGCTGTGACAGCGGTGGCACTGGCAGTGCTGTGACAGCGGTGTCAACTGACAGCGCTGTGACAGCGATGTTCACATTAGTGTGACAGCGATGTGCACACCACTGTGAAAGTAGTGGCAACTGACACCGCTGTCGCAGCACTGTCAGTTGCTATCGCTGTCAGTCGCTACCACTGCTGTCACAACGCTGTGCTCGTTTTCGCTGCCACAGCGCTGTGCACATCGGTGTCTGACCGCTGTGGGATTTCTCCTGTGTAGACCCAGTTAAGGTTTGTTAAATCAGAAGACCGTTTCAACATTTTATTACCTTGATACTAATAGGATCGTTCGCTCACGACAAAAGAAATTGTGTCAAAATCCTGTTGAACATGGGCGAGCTGTTGCAATGTGCTCTTTTTAAAAAATCTTCCAAAATCATTAAAGTACAAATATAGATCTTAATTTATCAAAGATAATTCTTGCAAAACAGCCATTTGCCCAAACTGCGTAACAATTTACAAGTAGTAGACCTATAGAAGATTCTGATATGATTTCAAAAATACATAAAAGATAAGACTTTGTAAGATATGAGAGCTACAATAATATTTATCTAGCTGTGGATGATGAATGAGTTCTTAAACCGCTGGGCTTTATGTCTTGAAAATATGAGGTATCTTTGCTTTCTGAGGAAATAACACGACAGTTTGAATTAGATGCTGCAGGTAGCCTGAGATCCTGCAAACTATTGCTGGGGTTTTCTGGAGAAGGTCTTGTGGAGGTCGTGTATAGTGTATATTGCGCAGTTTACAACAAGCCATATTGAAAATATAAAAAATTTCGGCAAAGAGTCGTGAAACACTGGGCAGGCGTAGTCCACATGTAGGCGAGCGAATGCAAGCACGATAGTTTGTTTAGTCATTTATTTACTTAATTCTGGAGCATTTTATCCATCTTGGTTGGTCCGAGTATTTAATACATCAACTGTTTTTTGAAAGCATTTAGTACATGTACCTTTGTTGGCTTTGCTCTGACGAAGGGCCAACTCTCGAAACGTCAGCTTTTTACACCCTACATGTACCTTACGATGAAAATCAAACCATATCAAATTTTGTTGATGAAGCCACATATTTAGCTTACTCACCGATGCAACAACAACAAATCGTTTATTTCCACAATCTTTGCAAAACATAAATCAATTAAATATTACATGAGTAGGACAGAGTTATAGTGGTTGGACACCTGAAATAACTATAGAGAAGCTAATCTAGTCAGGTGCCCATTCCATTTTAAGTAAATAATTATATATCTGTGTATCAGGAAAGTGGATCAAATTTTTAGAAAAAGGAAAAAAAAATCCCGAGTATTACAAATAGAAAAACAAGGGGAAAAAAGCCACGTAAGGGAAAAAAGAGATATGGTAAATAAAAATTTAAGGCGACCTCAATTATTATTAGTAATGTATTTATCAATAAAACGTTCTTTGAGTTTCCGTTTAAAGCAACGAAAACTCAAAGTTTTTAACTGCTCTTCAATCTCGTTCCAGATTTTTGGACCAAAATATTAGAAAATCCGCAAGTTTTTTTTTACAAAACTAGTCTTCTGGCAATGTCGATTTAAGTTCGATTGGTTCTTCTCTTGTAGCATCCAGGAATTTGTGAAGGAGTCGAGTTCAGCTGCTCACAGTGTCATAGACCGACTGCTGAACGCACTCACCGACGGCGCACACTCCAAATACCAAAGGAAGATGGAAGAGGTGTTGTTTTACCTTGTAACTGAATGATTTAGAATACTGAAGAATTTGAAAAAAAATTAAACGCGCGCCTTGCAAAATATTATCTGTCATTAAAAGGGCACTTTCACGGCTTTGCACATGCGCGAGCTCGGATGACAGTCATTGTTTCATAGCCAATATAAAGCAAGGAAATACACCCGGAAAATTTATCCTGACCTCGATCGAGCTTAGGTCGTTCAGATCAGCATCAGTAGTGACTCTTGAAAGATGTTTGACTTCCTTTTCGAAGGGTCACTTATGATGTTGCTCTTGACTTTATAAGTCACATTTGAAAATTTATAACTTTTAGAAAGGTTAAGCGAAGGAACAGTAAA
>JAOBYH010075550.1:0-19219 GCA_025403525.1 Umimayanthus kanabou | reverse complement strand
AACACACCCCCCCCCCCCCCCCCCCAAAAAAAAAAACACAAAAAAAACCACTTATCTCTGTGGTCGGACTTCATTATATCTTCCGTTGGAAAACGACGTCTTAGCTAAAACTAATCTTAATTTTCATTTGCGATGAAAATGGCATTTTCGAGGTGTTAGTTAACTACTGATGCCGCGAATGTTTTGTTGGAGGTGAAAGAGTTTCGTAAAATGATGCCACAAAAGGAAACAAAATGCAACAGAAATCATCTCTTTGTAACATATATCGATCTGAAAAGCAAAACACTGAAGAAGCTAATTACAAACGACTCGCAATGTTTCATTATACGTTAACCCTAAAAGCCTTGAGAGGGAGGATGGGGTGGGATTAAATTGTCCCCCCCCCCCTCGATTTTTTTTGGCTTTAAATTTTTGCTGCTTGATCAATTACCAAAAGCTTTGGTACACAACTTTTGACGCTAGTTAGGTGACGCCACAACTTCAACCTTATACTTTTCTCTAAAAAGTGACTAAGTATTGACAACTTTACAATAGATTCTAACTATTGTGTAACGACGACTGGCTTTTAATTTCAAGGGGAATTAGCTCACATAGTCCCGCTTTGATTTCGGCCGTAGTTTCTGTTGACCAGTAAAGATCAAACAACAACTCTAGCCTCAACCAAGCGGGACCGTCTTTACTTCACAACGCGTACAGCTAAAAGAGAGCGAATTACATGGTACTTTTCTCTTTATCAATTGCAAACAAAAGGACTCATGTCGGAAACAAAAGAGAAACGCTAACAATAGAGCCGTGAAACGTTAAAGGTTAATTTTCTATAGAAACCCAAATATGAAAGAAACCGAATTACTTGTTTTAAAAGCCTCGAATACTACCACGTGACACAACATCCTCATTTCGCAAGACACGGCCTCGTGGCTCAAAGAAAACCGAAATGTGTAAAAGCAATTGTTTGCATTGATAAAGTAATGGTTTGTTAACAGAAAAGGAATTACATGTAGACTATTTTAAAAAAACCAAAACAAATCAAGTGTTAAAACAATTTTGAGACAAGTTCGGTCGGTTTTTGAAACAACGTCAAGTCCATTCTTTTCCTCTATGCAAATCTTTTTACTTTCACCAATAACACATGCATGCGTACACCCCATCTAAGTCTCCTTCACAAATTGAATTGCCGGCAAGTTATATCCGAAACACTTATTTATTATTTTTTTCTAATACTGCGGAAAATTCAAACTCACATTTTTGTCAGGTTTCATAACAAACTACTATTATCTTATCAACTCATATTTTATTCATTTTTGTTTGTCTTTAGCATCATCTTAAACTCGGAATGCTTTGTATTTTACTTCTAATATTCACTTGCTTCCAAATTTTCGGGTTGTCTCAATTTATCTTCATAAAATCTCATTTTTACTTTGACGACATAACTTCTTTTTCAATTCGACGACTTCATATTTCTTTAATATTTCAACATCGGCATACGTCATCTTTCAAAACTTTTTTTTGTCTGCTTTTATACCCTCCCCAAAAAGGATTTTTAACTGGAGAGGTTTTATGAAAAACTTGTAATGTCGCCCAATAAGTTATTTTGAACCCGATACTGGCTTCTTCAATTATGTAACAACGCTACTCTTAAAGCATTCCATTTCAACTTTATTCAACAATTATGCGTCGTCACTTTTAATATTCAACCTAACTTTTATATCTTCAAAAAATCTTGGGGTTTTTTTCATCTATAACTTGCCAACAATTCTCGGCTTTGGAAAAATACTTACCGGGCGCTATCCGCATGTTTTCGGATCAGTCCACTTTGAAACTAATTCGAACTGTTCTTTTCTCTTTTTCCCTGGACCTTCTCCAAATGTGACAGTGTTCGTTCCCTTTGTCTAAACCAAGCATTTTGAAGTATTCTGCTTTGATCTCGCTTGCGTCCACGGGTTCAGATTTCCATCTCGTTCACTGATTAGAACTTGATCGCAATCCATCTCCAACGTCGGTGATTTGCTCACTTGATCACGACCCGATATCACAACACCATTTGTAAAGTTGCTGCAAGAGAACCATTTCGATTTCCACTTTGCGTCGTTTAATTGTATCTAAAAGTTTAATAGTGGTACATTTCCCAAATGGCACACTGGTTGGTTTGGGCTTGCACACTAAAAACATTTATAATTATTACCATTTATACAATAAATTATAGCATTCCATTTTTCAAAGTTTCTTTTTTATCGAAATGTACAATCTCTACATATTTTACAGTGTAAAATATACGTGTAAAAAAGGTTCTGCTACCTAGCCTCACCAAACCCCCTTTACCATACCGTGTTCCGGGTGGCAAATGTCTCTCTTCTCACTGCTTTGATTATGTCTTTTGGCGTTCGAATGAGTTTGGCAGCTGTTGTTTCTTCGAGTTTCAGTTTAGCAGCGGCCATTCCATTGATTTTGCAGTCTCGTTACTTAAACCGCACCGCAGATCAAGTGTGGTTAATGATAGCCAATTGCTAATACTTTTGTTGTGTTTCTGAACTTTATATGTAAAGATTCAGAATCGTTTTTGCTCATATTGCCATTCGTTTTGCTCGATAGCAGACAAGTCAGGCGTTTGCACTACTCGTGAATGCGAGGCTGGCGTCAAATATACCCACAAATCGGGTGAGTGGAACCGGACAAACAGAAACATACATAAAAGGGAAAAACCCTCAATGGCGAAGACAGCAAGTATGTTTCTCTCCCTTTCGGCAGCAACTACATTTTTAATATATTGTTTGGGAAAGTACTACAAGGAAGTTGGCGCAAACAGTCTTTCTTTTACAATTGTTCTAGGTGAAAACACCGAAAGTCTAAACTGTGAACTATGAAAATCCAAACATGCTCCCAAACTGAATCATCTATAATCATGTTCTCATTTAACAGGGTCAATGCCATACTCATAATGTATAAATTGAACAAAAAAGCGTTAAGGTAAGGTATATATATCTGTGTCATCTAACAACGTATTGAACAAGTTTTCAGTGCCTGAAAGAAATTCTACTCACAGTATAACAGTTTGTTTTTCAGGGCGAGGGTTCAATATTCAGTTAAAGTTCCAAAACGCGAATAGATATTCTTCTTGTTGCTCCGCAACCGAAGAGTTGCTTGATACGCAGGCGCACCTCGGGAATTCTCCAGTAATACAGGAAGGGATTCAACGTAGAGTTCAAGAACACAAGGGTGGCCGTAATAAAGAAGACGCCTTGCAGTGTACTCGTCCTTCCGAAGCGTATCCTCGCAATAGTAGAACACAAGTAGGGTAGATAACACAGGAGAAACGCTCCGTACACGTACAACATGGTCGTCACTGTCTTCTTGTATCGCCCGATGTTGAAGGTGTTACGCTGTTGTTGATCGGTCTGGATGTGGTTATCGGCTTGTGTCCGGACGTGACGGCGCTGTAACATTCGGCCTATTGCGATGTAGTTACAGGAAGTGAACAACAGGCAACAGCTCATACCAATCATTGCGATCACAAAATATACAATTGTGTTGAACAGATACATAATCATGACAATCATAGCGATTAACCACAGTGCTGCGGTATTTGTTTGCAAGATGCACTGCGAGAAAGCGATCCACGCTGATGGCGGTAATTGTATAAAATGACAGGGATCCGAGGCAAACGGAAATCAAGTTATAAGCAGCACCGAGTTTGCAAGACAGATCCGCTTCTTCCTTTAGTTGTGCTATAACCAGGCCGATGTACAGCGGCTGTACCACGAGTCCCACACCGAGATCGGAGATGGCGAGGTTACACAGCAGCACATACGATGGAGTGTGAAGTGAGGAGTTGCGCGCAATTGCAAAAATGACGACCAGGTTACATGTCACGGCCATAATGCTGCACAGTCCATTCACGACGCTTGTGGCCACGTACGTTGATTGCAGCTCGGCTGCGTTCTGCATCCACTGAGTCATATACAAACACAGCGAGTTGAACATTGTTGTGGATGTTTTGGAAAAACCTAACAGATGAAAAGCAAAATGACTTCCATGAGTTTTCAAACAGAAGCTTTTACTGATAACAAAATTGGACGACCGTAAAGCGTGTCACACAAAATCCTGTTCCCAGTTTAGCATAATACATTTTCAGAGAGAAAAAAATGGTTTGAGTTAAGTGCACTTCTTTTTTTAAGAAGCGACAATTTCTTATCCCCCTCGAATACTGTTATCTTAATTCCTTCTCTTTGAAGGAAATTTAGCCCTTGCATCGAGGTAAGACAATTCTGAGGGAGCAAAAATCATCCATTTTGTTGTTGCCACAAATTTTTAAGAGGTAAGTATCATTCTCGTAGTAACTATTTATTGTGAAGTCTTATAGTTTACAGATAAGTTAGCGAATACTATACATAAGAGGTTTGTAGACCAATTATATTCGACTAAATTGTACTGAGCTTTACTTAGTAAAAGAAAAGAATTAAAATTTTGGGTTTTTTTGTAATTGATTGATTTTTTCTTCACCTTTTTTTACAAAGATATTTTTAACAAATACTGATACATTATACAAAAGTAAGGCGCAGGCAAAGTGAGTACATTAACAAATAACAATACACAAAAGGACAAATAATAAAAATTAAACGCAGAAACACAAAAGAAAAACAAAAAATAAGAAAACTAAAAACAATGATAAATAATGAAACTTGTTTCGGTTGAAAGTTGTAGATTGAGAAATTGATTTGAAGGAATATTCTGTCTGTTGATTTAATTATTTATTTATTTTCTTCTTCTTTTTTTTAAGATTTTGAGCGATTGCTAAGCAATCGTACAAACGGGATGAAATTTTCCCATTTTTGTAATGGTATTCTAATTTCTTATTTTCTTTTGCAATTAGAGACTCTGTATAATATATTATTTTTGTTCTCTGTAGAAAAATTTTACGAGATAAGATTGAGTTGTTTAATTTCGAGTAATAAATGTAATATTTGCCGTTTTTTAGGATAATCAGGTTCGCTAATAGAACGTTCGGTTTGTCTTCACATATTCCAAAAATAACCTCCATTATAGTTATAGGTTTTAATAAGATATTCTTTGCCTTAAATAGATCATACACTACGTTCCAGAACTGTTGTACACAATGGCATTAAAAAAAACAAGTCACTTGAGTGTTCTATAGTTTCCAAGTCACTTCGGCACAAGTCACACATGCAAGGACGATTGCATTTTTCCCGTTTTGTATAATGATTCATTGGTGTAAAGAATTCTGTTCAAAATTTTAAGCTGAAACTCACGCAGTTTGGTATATAATGTTAATTTAAAAGGGATTAAAAATATTTTATTCCATTCTAATTTGAATGTTTCGGTGTTATTTAGCTTTTAGTACCTGGCCACAGCTGTTGGTTTTGTAGCTTTTTTGGATACCAGCGTTTTATAAACATTTGTTGATTTCACTTTAGATATTTCGACTTTTCCTTTTTCGATTTCCAAGTAAAAATGGTTCTTGTCAATCTCTAAGGTAGGCAGACCTTTTCCAAAATCCTTTCTAAGCTTTTTCCGCCAGTCTTGTGTAACGGCATTGAAAAGGCACATAATGAAAAAGTTATCGACCGGTGACATTCTTGATATGCATGGATATTTTGTAATCTTTGGATTTCCAAGTTCAGCATCAGTACAGATCAGCCACTGTAAAAAACCCAGCTTTTAACATGTTACTTCTGTAGAGGAAAAAATTCTCAATGTGAATGTATTTGTTGTTCCAAAGAAACTGATGTGCTATTTCTTGTATAGTAGTGGGGGCGTTTCCATTCAAGTCTGACCAGGCACACACACACTTTTATAGAAGACAGATAGATCTATCTGTAAATATGCATACTCAGAATTATAGTGAAACAAAAATCGACCTCCTACTTTCTCAAGATAGTAATCTAGAATATTCCTCCATCCCGTGGGGTTGTCTTAATACACTTTATTCCTTGCGTTCTAATCATTAAATCAATGTCTACCATCTTCAGTCCTCCATCTTTAATGTCATTTATCATGGCCGTTCGTTTTACTTTGTCTTTTCCCTTCCAAAGGAATCCAAAAATGATATTGTTTATTTCTTACAAAAGCTCATCCTCACACGGAAGAACAACCGTACGGTATAATATTTTAGGGACAGCAAAAGTTTTTTTGACTTGAACTTTTCTTAGTAGTGTGAGTCCTCTCCAATTCCAACTATTTAAACTATGCTTAACTGATTTAGTCATTGAGTCAAAATTTTGCTTTTTAAACATATTTTCATTGTAGGTGAAGAGTATTCCTAAGACTTTTACTGTTGCCTTAATTTCTTGGATCTTTAGCTCTTCTGCTAACCCTTCAGTTGCTTTTTGTACTTAGCAAAATATTTCAGTTTTCTCTCCATTTATTTTTAGGCCCCAAAAAATCCCAATATAATCCAGTAATCTTGTTAGGGTGTGATACGAGTGTTTGTTTTCCACAAGCAGGTTAGATCGTCCGCAAATGCCACTTTTTTATCTAATTTTTCCCAAGTTTGATGCCGTTATTGTTTAATTTGTATGGCGACGGTGTCTAAAGCGATGATAAATAAAGTGGCCAGAGTGGATCACCTTGACGTACTCCTCTGTTTAGCCCAAAGTAACCAGTCGAGAATCCATTATTTATCACGCTACTCGAGACATTTTTGTAAAACATTTTGATCCACGATATAAATGATGGTCCAAAATTGAACGCTGTGAAGGCCTGTATAAAGAAATCCCATCGCACAGTGTCAAAAGCTTTTTGAAAATAAATTGTAATCAGCCAACAAGAAAGATTTTTGGCTTTACTAAAGTCTAAAATACCTTCTATTGTTCTGACAGAATCAAAAATTGTTCTTCCTTTCACGTAAGAGTTTTGGTCGTAATGAATAATACTGTGTATAATGTTTTCTCAAGTCGTTTTGCTATGATTTTTGAGCCAATCTTAACATCAACATTTATCAATGAAATGGGCTTCCAATTTTTTTATCATCCTTTTATCTCTGTTTTCCTTTTCCAACAATATAATCAAAACTTGCTTCTGTGTTGTTGACAGTTCTCCATGTTTATAAGAATAGCTTAAGCAATCCACCAGCATCTTTCCAATATGATCCCAAAAAGAAAAAAACCGGTTTGAATTAAATGCACTGTTATTTTAGGAAGTGACTATTTCTTGTCCTCCCTAAAAACTATTATCTTATTTCTTTCTCTGTGAAGGAAATTGAGTGCTTGCCACGAGGGAGGACATTTCTGAGAGAGAAAATTATCCCGGCATTGAGTTTTTCTTATAACAAAAGAAGTAAAATTTTGTTTTTACTGCATGCATGCCGTATTTTAGTAAAAAATAAGTGTGATTATTCACTGAATTATATGTTTGTACTTTCGTTCAAAAATTTAGCTATTATGTTGCCAATGTAAATATAGGTTCATGCAACAAGAAGGCATTAGTAAAAAGATGTTTTCGTTCAGGAGGCGCTTGAAAGCTAAATAAACGTGTCACTCTATAACTTCAATATGTCATCTGATAACTTCCATTAAAGTCGAAGCCAGTTAAATACCAAAACCTCTCATTTGTCTCTATTTGTCATGATAAACAGCAGGTGTATGTTTCACCCATAAAGTTATTAGAAGCTCAGTTTCCTCAACAAATTTTTAACCAAAAAGACACCAGTTTTCAATTACTGTTTCTATTTGTAAACAGTCAAGAAAAACGTCTCCAGGAAATAGTCTTCACGAATCTACTATGTGGGAATCTCACTACGCTTTCAATAAGTGAATCATACGCTGCAGTGTTCTCCCTGTTCGTGTTTTACTGTAAAGCATTTGAATGCATTTCAGGGTGCCAAAATCAATGGTTTTAAACGTTTAGGATTCGATCCAACTTTCGGACATACAGGAAAAAGTTCCTTTTCCCTCAGAACCAGATCAGAGCCCAAATGTTCAGATGCCTTCACTCGGACCTTCGCCTTTTACACACAAGATCTTAGATTGGTAGTATTCAGTGTATACAAAAATGGTTGAGAGGATTCTGTATATCACAATTAGTACATCTATTAGTGAACCCGAATGGTTTTCTTTTGGAATTGTTTTCTGAACGATTTGAAACTGTTCCTGTGCAGTGCTTAAGTGAAAAACAATTGATTACAAATTAAACAACCAACTTGCTTCTCGAAATTCTCGTTCGTAAGATTTTTTCTCCTTTAAACTTGCACTAGGCTCAGCTAAATGTAGCGCCAAATTTTGAATAAATATCTTTTGAGAATTATCGAAAGAACACGACGAGTTCTAAGAAAATAGAACATTGCTTGGGAAAGCATCACAACCGGTGAAACCTCTTGCGGAGACGCCGAGTTTGAAAAGTAGCAACATCTCAAATTGTTGGAATTGTGAATACAGTTGGAGAAAATCTCGTTGGAGAAATCCGAGGGACAGAACCCAAGCCCGGTGTAAAGAAATAATGAGTGTGCAGTAAAGGAACAAGCCAAGACAACTGGACACGATATTCACACAGAACTATACGTGCAAACTCTGGAAAGTTAAATTGCGCATTTTAATCAAACGTGTGTTCTTTTGAATATTTACACTGCACATTTAACGCGAATTCCACTAACGAGCGCAAGCTGTGTAAAATCCCTGTCCCTCAACGAAAAACAACTGTCCATCAAAGAAAAATAATTGATAATCTACATTAGTACTATTGAACAAAAGCAAAATGAATTATATTGATCACTCTACTGAAATCTCGAGAAAACATCGACCTCCCAAATAAAAGGACTATAGTAGTAATTGGTGAACCTACCTCCCGGAAGATAACTTAGTGATCCAAACTTTGACGAATACCAAGTAGTGGGGAACAGGTTTTTGTTAAAATGAACTAAGCCGTTATTGACCCTCGTACTGGCTTTGGAAATGATTATTATTCAACAATGACTTCATTTATAGCTGATGTTCGATATCTGTGGGAGGGCTGAAAAACTAAGTTGTTATTGGCTAAAGCCTCATTTTTGCACTTGAAGATTTATAGAAAAATAAATTTTCTATATTTAATCTGTTTCAAAGTAATTGTAATGTATACGACCATAGGTTTCGATTATGACTTTGTTTAAACGGAAATACAAGTATATAATGCAGAAAAATAATGTGGCAATAACAGTTCAGAAGATTATTTCTTTTGGAATTTTTGAAGTTTGTTTTTTCCAATATTTTTCCTAATTTTTTTTCTAAAAACACAACGATGATTATCATATATTTCAATGCGGAAAACGTTGGCAAAGCTTCCCATTTGTCTGTGTTTGGAAAGTAAACGTGTTATGGTTAATTTATATGGTGGCGTACATCCAGCTCCATTAAAGTCCAAACAACCTTTGACAGCAAGAAATGGAAGTGACTTAAGTACTGCACGGAAATGCAACATATTTTCCATCAACTATCCGTGTCAGCTGTTTTCTTATGCTGGGAAAATATACAGGACGATCTCATTTGCTTGTTCGTCTATTAGAACGGCATATATAATGAGAAGTTTGAACTGAAGTACGTTAGCGCTAACTCAGAGTTAAAATATAACAGTAAAATAATAATAATAATAATTATTATTATTATTATAATTATAATAGCAATAACAAAAACAACAACAAGAATACTTTAACCTAGAACTGAATTCACTTGCTTACAGGGTGATTGGGATTGATATGTCGTGTTTATCTACAATTAACTGTTTCAACGATAATGGATACTTAGCTTTTTCTATAGATGCAAAGATATAATTTAAGATTTGGCCTAACCCTTGGCAACTGAGTTAATTGCAACCCACTTTTGCACAACCGGGGCCAAAATATTAAATCTTTTGGAAATTTTCAAACATATGTTCAGTTTATTTCATTGTTTTTCTTATATAATTAGTCTGGTTTTCTTGTGTTCTTAATTCTAAAGAAAATTTTGAATTTTCAAAGCGGAACATTTGGCCAAAACCTAAAAAAGCTATAATGTAAATCTTGAATTTAAAATATTTATAAAAGTTCACTTTTGCAGTATCAGCTGTCAATGATGGTGAAGCTCTTTTTATATGCGGTCAATGATACGGAAGAAGATCTTGGAAAAATGAAGTCGCCGCTTAATAATACCGCAAAACAGATATGAACATGATTCTTTTCACATTTTGAAATGACTTCATTTCGATTCATATGTTTTTTAAATTTAGTTTTCTTGCCTTACTAGATTTAAGGTGAGAAACAGCAGCTTTTTTGACTTTCCATCTTGCATCTACGTTAAAAACGTTTCCGGCCAAACCCTGAAAACCGGTTAAAAAGTAGAAGACACACAATGACGCGAAAGTACTTCGCTAGCACGCGTGGCAGTATTGCCGAAACCTTTAGGATTAGATACAAAATTTGGATACAAAATTGCTTTTCCTACGTCCTTCAAGCAGCAACAGCAGACAATAGTATCAAAGAAAAATGCAAAACAAAAAGTTTAATCAGGAACATAGAGTTTTGGCGCTGCCAGTTTAAGGGTTAATAGAACAGCGGAAACAGACGTTGGAACTGAAGTACGTTAGCGCTAACACTAACTTTAATAACCCTGTCTTTCTAATTTGAAGCCGTTACCTTTTTTCAATAAGAACTGAGCATGTGATGTGAGCTGGGCCATGTTTATATATATATTTGCTACTTGTATATCTTTTTTTTGTTAATGTAATTATTTGTATTTTTTCTTTTTTTGTCTAATGTAGTGATTATTTTAGAAACCTTTTGAAAATCATTTTAATGAATAGCGCTTCCTAATGAAATATTATTTAATAAATAAATAAAACCCACAGTATTAGCTGTCAAAGATAATTAAAGCTTTTCTTTATATGCGTGGGCAAAGATCCAAAAGAGGATCTTGGAAAAACGCAGTCATCGCTTAGTAAAACCACAAAACAGGTCTTTTACATTTTAAAAATATATAATTTCAGTTCATAATTTTCTCGATTTAGTTTTTTTTGCGTTATTAGCTTTAATTTAAGAAACAACAGTCATTTTGACTTTCCATCTTACATATATGTTAAAGATGTTTCCAAACCCTGGAGCAACCTCATATACCCATCTTAGAAGACAGATACAGTGACGCAAAGGTACCCCGCTAGCACGCAAGAGATACTGCCGAAACCATTAGAATTAGATACCAAATTTGGACAAAAAATTGCTCTTCTTGATTACTTCAAGCACTAATAATATCACGAAGAATTACAAACAAAATGCTTAATCAGGACCATAGAGTGGTCGTGCTTCCAAAACGAAAATTAAGACGTAAGACGGTATTTTAGACACATTTTTTAACATTTCGCGCCTACGCTATAATAACTAACACGAATTTTCGCCGACGAACGAACATATCAACTATAGCCTGGTTTTCACTAGCGACGTAAGAACAAGCGCAGCAACAATCGCAAGCTCAAGCTACTTGTAACTGTAAAAACGAACCTTCATACTAAATAACAGGGAACTGTCGCACCGTTTCTGAAAACCTTCCTTTAATACTTCCTTCTGCCTCCACCATATTGGTAAGACCAAAACCGAACCTAGAGCGAGTGCTTTGATTGGTTGCTGAAAAAAACCAGCTCAAAAGCATTCTTGTTCTTCCTTCATGTTCCGTTTTCACGAGAAAAATGTTGAAGCAAGCACATGAGCAAGCGCAAGAAAGAAAGAAAATTTTCGATCCTTGTGCTTGTGCTTGTGCTTGCTTCACTTCTTGCTCTTGCGTCCAGGCCGTTTTCACCATGAAACAAGAGCTCTTGCTCTTACGCTTGTTTCTGCGCTTGTTCTTGCCTTGCTGGTGAAAACCATGTTAAGTAAACCCATAAAAAAAGAAACAACCACGGTCTGTTGCGACAAACAACAGAAAGATAAAGACTGGCTGCTATTCATTGCTCGATGTAGTACACCAGATCCTGATCAGGCTTTGACAAATGGTTATTTAAACTGTAAGAGTGTCCACATGTCATCTGATTTCTTTAAACTATTATATTAACACTTTGAAATATACTGATAACTTTAAAATGACATTTATATGACTGAAGAAATATTGTTTACGATTGATAATGTCCCAGTCACTATAAAAAACAGGCAACAGTTACCCCAATGAATTAGCTTGTCTCTCACTTGCTACCCACTAAGCCATACAACAAGTTTAAGCGAACTGTACTCAGTAGCTGATGAGTGAAGTGAAAGTCAACTTGGGGTTTTATAAACAGCATAGTTTTGTAGTTATCACACTCGATCTGTATGTTAAACAACTTTGTGATCATAGTATGTAAGAGTGAATTCATGTACAGCTGAAAATAACATCTAGGTGTCCTTTCAAACGCACTGTCACAATCCATGATTACTACTAGTTACTACCACAACTAGAAGTCACCAATGGTAAGGGAAGTGTTTCGGCAACTATTGAAGATCAAAAAGCAAAGAAGTAAGATATGCATGTCATATGTAGATTATGGTAAACAGATCATTACAGGTATAACAAATTTCAGCAATCCAGGAAAGGTGGAAATGTATGGTCACAGTAGACCAGTTTTATAGTAAATTCTTCTTGCATCAAACCTACCAATGGCTGTGGTATTTACTTTTCTGCATTGATATTGTGACAATATTGTAACTCACTCTTTAAAAGTTTAATAGTGGTACATTTCCCAAATGGCACAATGGTTGTTATAGGGCTTGCACACTCAAATATTTATAATTATTGTCATTAATACAATAAATTAAAGTAGTACCTTTACTTGTAGCATTCCATTTTTGAAAGTTTTTTTTTTTATCGAAATCTACAATCTATACATGATTTACAGTGTAAATATACGTGTAAACTTGTTCCTGTTACGTAGCCTCTCCAAATCCCATTTCATTGCCGTTTTACCCCCTTCCCCGTCCATACACAGATTCCCCAGAAGAAGAACTAAACGTGGCATATTAATCCCAGCCCTCGGGTACTACCGAAGTGGAAATAATTATCATAAGAAAGAAACTTATTAGCATGTCTATTATTTCCACTTCTCTAACTGTGCCAGGACAGCCTTCGCCTCGGTTTCATGTAGAAGCTTGGTTACCTTTCAGGAACCGTGAAATGGACTATTGTTCAAGGTGAAAACACCGAATGTCTCAACCGGTCTTAACTATATAACTATAACGTGAAGTATACCATCTAATATAATCGTGTTTTCGTTTAGCAGGGTCATTGCCATACTCATTATGTATAAAGTGAACAAAAAAGCGTTAATGTAAGGTACAGAGATCTGTGTCAGTTAATATCAATAATATCAATAACGATCTATGTAACAACGTCTTGAAAAAGTTATCAGTGCCAGAAAGCAACTCTACTCACAGTATACTAACAGTTTGTTTTTCAGAGCAAGGATTCAATATTCAGTTAAAGTTCCAAATTGCGAGTTGATCTCCTTCTTGTTGCTCCGTAACCGAATAGTTGCTTGATTCGCAGGCGCACCTCGGGGATTCTCCAATAATACAGGAAGGGATTCAATGTTGAGTTGGATAAGACAATGGTGGTTGTAATAAGGCCGACGCCTTGCATTGTACTCGTGCGTCCGAAATGTATCCTCGCAATAGTGAAACACAGGTAGGGGAGATAACACAGGAGGAACGCTCCATACAAGTACAACATGGTCTTCACTGTCTTCTTGTATCGCCCGATGTTGAAGGTGTTATGGTGTTGTTGCCCGGTTTGGATGTGGTTATGGGCTTGTGTCCGGGCGTGACGGCGCTGTAACATTCGGCCGATTGCGATGTAGATAAAGGAAGTGAACAACAGGCAACAACTCATAACAATCATGGCAATCATGTAATATACAGTTAAGATGAAAAGACCTATAATCATAACGATAATAGCGATTAACCACAGGGAAACCACAACCAGTTGGGCCTTCCTTTTCGTCACAGTTCTGCGGTATTTGTTTGCAAGATGCACTGCGAGAAAGCGATCCACGCTGATAGCAGTAAAAGTAAAAAATGACAGGGCTCCGAAGAAAGCTGCAATCAAGAAAAAAGCAGCACCGAGCTTCCAAGACGGATCGGCTTCTTCCTTAAATTGTGTTATTGCAAAAGCGATGTGCAGCGGCTGTACCACGAGTCCCACACCGAGATCGGAGATGGCGAGGTTACACAGTAGCACATACGATGGAGTGTGAAGTGAGGAGTTGCGTACAATTACCAGAATGACGACCAGGTTACATGTGACGGCCATAACGCCGCACAGTCCATTCACGATGCTTGTGGCCACGTATGTTGATTGCAGCTCGGCTGCGTTCTGCATCCACTCAGTTACATACAAACACAGCGAGTTGAACATTATCGTGGAAGTTTTGAAAAAAACCTAATAATTGAAAAACAAAATAACTCTATGAGTTTTTAGGCAGAAGGTTTTACTGATAACAAAGCCGGGACAACCGTAAAGCGTGTACACAAATTCTTGTTCCCAATTTATCATAAATAATACAATTACCGAGACAAAAAGAACATAAATGGTTTGAATTAAGTGCACTGGTCTTTTTAAGAAGCGACTGTTTCTTTCCTCCTTGAAGACTCTTATCTTAATTCCTCTGTGAAGGAAATTGAGTTCTTGCCATGAGGGAGAACATTTCTGAGGGAGAATAATCATCCATTTTGTTGCTGCCATTCCCATAATAATTATTAGTTATTAGCTGCGTAGTTTGACAGTTTACAGATAAGTTATGGAATACTATATATCGAGAAGTTTATATTCGAGTAAATTGCACTGAGTTTTTTTTATAAGAAAAGAAGTAAAATTTTGTTTTTACTGCATGCCGTATTAGTTTTAGTAAAAAGCAAGTGTGATTATTCACTGCATTATATGTTTGTATTTTCATTCAACAATTTAGCTATTATGTAGCCTGTGTAAACATAGGTTCATGCAACAAGAAGGCATTATTAAAAAGGAATTTTCGTTCAGGAGGCGCTTGAAAACTAAATAAATGTGTCAACCTAATGTCAGTATGTCATCTGATAAACTTCATTAAAGTCGAACCAAAGACTCTCATTTCTCTATGTTTGTTATGATTAACAGCAGGTGTATGTTTATCTATATAAAGTTTTTAGAAGCTTAGTTTCCTCCGCAAATTTTAACCAAAGGGACACCAGTTTGCATTTACAGTTTCTATTTGTGAGCAAGAAAAACTTTTCCAGGAAATAGACTTCACGTATCTATGTGATAATCTCACTACGCCTTTAATCAATAAGTGAATATATCACACAGTAAAATACGCTGGGGTGTTGTCCCTGTTCGTGTTTTACTGTAAAGCATTTGAATGCATTTCAGAGTGCCAAAGTCAATGGTTTTGAAGCTTTAGGATTCGATCCAACTTTCAGACCCCCACGAAAATGTTCCTTTACCCTCACAACCAGATCAGAACCCAAATGTTCAGATGCCTTCGCTTGGGCCTTCGCCTTTCACACACAAGATCTTAGATTGGTAGTATTTCCAATGAGTTCAAGAATGGTTGAGCGGATTCTGTATACCACAATTAGTGCCGCTTTTAGTGAACCCGAATGGTTTTCTTTTGGAATTGTTTTCTGAACGATTTGAAACTCTTCCTGTGCAGTGCTTGGGTGAGAGACAATTGATTACAAATCAGACAATCTACATCCTTCTCGAAATTCTCGCTCGTGAGATGTTTTCTCCTTTAAACTTTTACCAGGCTCAGCTAAATGTAGCTCCAAATTTGGCCTAAATATCTTTTGAGAATTCTCGAAAGAATGCGACGAGTTCTAAGCAAGGAGAACGTTCCATGGGACAGCATCCAACCGGTGAAACCTCTTGCGGAGATGCCGAGTTTAAAAAGTCCCAACATCTCAAATTGTGGGAATTGTGAATACAGTTGGCGAAAATCTCGTTGGAGAATTCCGTGAGACAGAACCCAAGCCCGGTGTAAGGAAATAATGAGTCCGCGATAAAGCAATAAGCCAAGACAATTAACTAGACGCGATATTCACACAAAACTATACGGGAAACTCTGGAAAGTTAAATTGCGCAATTTAACAAACGTGTGTTCTTTGGAATATTTTCACTGCACACTTAACGCGAATTCCGTTAACGAGCGGAAGCCGTCTACAATCCCTGTCCTGAACAAAAAATAATTGATTGATAATTAATAATTCTTAACTACAATAGCACTGTGAAACAAGAGCGAAATGAATTATATTCATCACTGTACTGAAGTCTTCAAAAAACACTGACCTCCCCATGCATGAAAGGGTCTAGTAAGAGTAAATATCGGATGGCCTACCTCCCGGAGGATAACTTAGTGATCCAAACTTTGACGAAGTCTAAGTAGTGGGGGAAAGGTGTTTTGTCAAATGAACTAAGCCGTTGTTGGCCCTGGTACTGGCTTTAGAAGTGATTATTATTCAAAAACGACTTCATTAAAAGCTGACATTCGATATCTGTGGGAGGGCTGAAAAACTAAATTGTTATTGGCTAAAGTCTCAACTTTGCAATATTGATATATATTTAATTTTCTATATTTAAACCGTTTCACAATACTTGTAATGTATAGGATTATAGGTTTTGATGATGACTTTGTTTAAACGGAAATACAAGTATACAATGAGAGACATGTGGCAATAACAGTTCAGAAGATTGTTTCATTTAGAATATTTGAAGTTTGCTTATTTCGTTAGTTTTAATAAGTTTTTATTTTAAAAACACAACGATGATTATCAGATATTTCAATGCGGAAAACGTTGGCAAAGCTTCGCATTTGTCTGTGCTTGGAAAACAAACTTGTAATGATTAATTCATATACCGGCGTGCCAACAGCTCCATTAAAGTCCAAACAACCTTTGCAAACACGAAATGGAAGTGACACATTTTCCATCAACTATCCGTGTCAGCTGGTTGCGGTTTTTTTTATTCTGGGAAGAAATATGCAAGACGATCTCAGAAATGATTGTTTGTTTAACAGTACGGCGAAAATAGACGTTGGAACTGAAGTACGTTAGCGCTAACTCAGAGTTTAAATAAAATATAATAAAATAAAATAATAATAATAATAATAATAATAATAATAGTTATAACAATAACAACAACAAGAATATTAACCTAGAACAGGTTGATTCAGTAATCTACAACTGTTTCGACGATATCGGATACTTAGCTTTTTATATAGATGGAAAGATTTAGTTTAAAGTTTGGCCTAACCCTGGGTAACTGGGCTAAACGCAACCCACTTTTGAACAACCGGGGCTAAAATATTGAATCTTTTGGAAATTTCCAAACACGTGTTGAGTTTACTTCATTATTTTTCTTAGTTTGGTTTTCTTGTGTTCTTAATCCTAAAGAAAATATTGAATTTTCAAAACCGAAACTTAGGCCAGAACCTAAGAAAGCTATAAAATAAATCTTGAATTTAAAATATTTACATTGGTTCAGTTTTGCAGCATCAGCTGTCAATGATGGTGAAGGGTTTATTTATATGCGGTCAATGATCCAAAAAATAATCTCGGAAAAACGCAGTCGTCGCTTAGTAATACCGCAAAACGGATCAGAACATGATTCTTTTCACATTTTGAAATGACTTCATTTCGGTTCATATGTTGTTTAAATTTAGTTTTCTTGCCTTATGAGATTTAAGGTGTGAAGCAGTGGTCATTTTGACTTTCCATCTTACATCTATGTTAAAAACGTTTCCAAACCTTGGAGTAACGTATATCCATCTTGAAAAAACTGGTTTTGGAGTTAAAGGGCAGTGCCCGGTTTTACAAAGAGTGAATAACTTTATCCAGCGAATAAAGCCCTGTCCAATGGATAAAATTTGCTCGTTGTCCAATCAAAATTAAGAACGCGCCAATTTTATCCACTTGAAGGGGATTTATCCGATATTAAATTCGGCGTTGCAGTGGTCGAGTACTTAGGCAGGTTTACACTGGCGAAATAAGCATTAGCACAAATATAAGAAACCTTAATAACAAAGAAAAAGACAAAGGAATACCACTGAACTGTGCAACGAGATGGAACAAGCTGAGATCATTTAATTTTCTTATGCTTGTGCCTATGCTTATCTCACAGGTGTGAACCAGGATTTAGCGATCTCCAGCCATGTGCCAGAGAGTTTAAGCGACGACATCCACGACGAGATGGAACAAGCTGAGATCAGCGTTCCTTTGTCTCTTCCTTTATCAGTTAATTTTCTTATTCTTGTGCCTATGCTTATCTCACAGTTGTGAACCAGGATTTAGCGATCTCCAGCCATGTGCGAGAGAGTTTAAGCGACGACATCCACGACGAGATGGAACAAGCTGAGATCAGCGTTCCTTTTTCTCCTCCTTTATCATTTAATTTTCTTATGCTTGTGCCTATGCTTATCTTACAGTTGTGAACCAGCCTTTAGCGATCTCCAGCCATGTGCCAGAGAGTTTAAGCGACGACATCCACGACGAAGGCGAAAAACAAAAGGATTAATTAGGGAAGACAATTCACTGCACGTGAACATGCACCAAACTGACCACCTGGTCACCGTTGGTCGTCAAGGTCAAAACACAACGTGAAACCAGTGATTTGGGGTTTCTCGAGAACGTAATCGTTAGTGCACACAATTGATCCGCTATTCGACCCCGTCCACACGTGAAAACGCAACTTTTTTATTTCGTTTTCAAAAAAATCGCGTCCACACAGAGCGTTTGCTAATCGTTTTTACCCGTCCACACGAATCACGCTGTATCGGTTTGAAAACGCTAAGAGGACGACGAACGAGTCGTTTTAAGGGTTTCATTTTGAAAGATATAGTACAAGCTGCCTGATGATGTCTCCTCTACTTCTTACTACCAGCATGAATAGTTAGGAGTGATAAATTCAGTTGAAAGCACGCAATAAGGCTTGAAATAAGCCCAAGCACGATAGAAAAGAAATGCTTGGTTTGCATCATATTTATCAAACCAAAAACAAATTGTTTCGATCGGAGATACTAACTCAGATTTTCAGTCTATTACTTGTGGAGTACCCCAAGGCTCTGTCCTTGGACCTCTACTTTTCCTTATATACATAAATGACTTTGAGAACTGCTCTAAGTTAGGTGACTTTCATTTATTTGCTGATGATTCAAATCTCTTCCTCTCTAACAAGAACATCAGAGTACTGGAAGATAACGCTAATAGCGCCTTAATTGAAGTCAGCGAATGGCTTAACACTAACAAACTTTCATTAAATGTTGAAAAATCTAATCA
>JAOBYH010075439.1:0-11695 GCA_025403525.1 Umimayanthus kanabou | reverse complement strand
GAGATTAAAGTCCCCACAAATTACTAGAAGTTTTGATTCTCGTTCAGCATTCTCCAGGAATTTATTGAGTTCCGTTAAATAATCTTCTTTGGATGATGGAGGGCGATAGAATCCGCACACAATAATTGTGTTTCCCTCGGCTGGATGAACTTCGCAAGCGACCAGCTCGCAGTTAGACTCCAGATCAGCTCGGCGTTTGTTTTGGATGTCGGATTTTATGGCGACTAAAACCCCTCCTCCTCTTCTATCTCCTGGCCTGTCGCGACGATATATGTCATATCCGCGAGGTAAGATTTCTTTATCCAGCACTGTTGGAGTTAGCCATGTTTCGGTGACAATAACAACATCCAAGTCCTTCGCGTAAACCATAGCCTGAAAATCCTGGAGTTTGTTGTTTAGACTGCGAGCGTTTAGCAAGATGAATGATAGCTTGCGTTGACGTTTTCTGGAGTTGTGATTCCTGACTATCGGTCCGGGCAGTGGATGAATGTCGCCGCTTAGTTTGAGAACTAAGATACTCGGATTGAAAGTCGCAGATGCGTTCGGATAGAACGCTACTCGTCTCATTAGAAACTTTTTGCCACAATTTCTGGAAGAGAATGTTCGTTTGTAAGCCATCTGAAATCCTTGCACTGTTGCAGTAGTTAGTGAACCATTAGAGACTAGGGCATGGTACTTTAAGGCAATAAAAAGCAGAAGAAGCACGCAGCAGTAAAATCTGCACGTGGCCGCCATGTTGCATAGATAATATTTGTTCCACAAGAAATCCTGGCTACGGGCCTGCAACACAGGAAACACACATATGCATCGTAAGCAAACACAGAATTGTTTTGCAAAAAATAATACTCTTCATTTTTATGCCTTATCCTTGTAATAGTATTTTAAGATTTCAAAACAACTTTTGTGCATGCAGTGGTTGTTGAGAAATTCTCTAAAGTCCTTGGAAAAGTGTCCTTTCAGTTCCTTGACTTTTAGTTTTAGTTTTACAGTAGGCATTTAGTTGATTTTTCCATTGCAACGACCAGAACCATAATTTCCTCTCGGATTGACCAAACCCAGGGAAGCTGTCCAATTAAATTAACGTATCATTTACTGATATATAATTATAAAATCCTTGTCTTGTTGCAGCTGTAAAATGGAAGGCAGAAAAAGCACTCCATACATAATGAGAAGTACTAATGATCAAAAGAATCTGAAGAAATCGATTTATACCATAAGTATACAGCAGGATGGAGGCTTGGTTACAGAAAGGGATTGGATGCCTGATTCAGGTTCAACCAGAGAAAAATGACTACTATCTCCTAACATCAAGTGCTGTTGTGCCTGAGTCATCTTGCTGTTTAGAGAGGCCAGTAACTGCTCATCGCTACCGCAGAAAACTTAACACTCGTGTCAAGAATCATCATGTTATTAAAGTAACGAATCCAGCTAAAGTTGAGCTGCAACATTTCAGTTTCCTTCCTGTGTGTCTTGACAAGGAACCCACTTGGTTTCTGGAGCATCACCCAGATTGTGAAACACACAAGACAAATCTCCAGGGAAACCCACCTCTAGTGGCCCACACCTTTTGTGGCAAGACTTGTGTTGAGCTGCACTTCAAGTCTGATAGGGGAAAATACCGACTAAAGCATGTTGAGCCATCAGGAGCTGAATATGTGACAAGTGGAGTGGAAAATGCTGTCGGTGCACCAGTTGTTATCAAGGGGATACTCAACATTGTTGTGGGAGTTGTTGGAGTATTGGAGGATGAGTTACACCCATTTCTGTTCGGCAAATCTTCTGATAGTAAGTACAGAAGTTAGCAGAGCTGTACATAAGAACACAGTGTTTAAGTTGAGCGACAATCTGCAGGAACTTCCTTTTAAAACTTCTAACTCAATATAATTATTTCTACCCTTACCAATATAAATAGTATATTGTTCAATAATTTCTACCGAAACAAGTATCAAATTTTCATTCACCCACGGATTCACAAAATCCTTTTTGCTCCCCTTGGTAATTTCTGTGGTCCCTGAACTCCTGAGATCTTGGATCCCATGGTGTCTCGTTCGAGATTGTGGAATCTCCCCAAGATCGCAGAATCTTGCACAAGATAGCGTATGGCATTTTTCCCCCAACGGATACTGTATTGTCGCATAATTTTGTCTAACTAGATAGCCTACAGTACTAGTACAGTACTTATCTAATTTCTTTATCTGCCTTTGTTGGTTATTTAATTATAACAGTTTCTAACTATAATTATATCAATATATCTGCTCTGAGAAAATAATGGTTTATCATGTATACAGGTACATCCCCAGGAGAGTACACAGTTCCCATGCCTGGCACAAGTTCTAGAGAAGCTGCCAAGATCAAAGAATGTGAAGGTGAGCTTTTCAGTGAACTCTGTGTTTAAGTTTTGTTGTACTGTATAATATAAATATTAACTTGATTACATTTATATTATTGATGGTCACAAGAAATTGTGATGAGTTAAAATTTTTAGTTAAACTGATCATGAGGTTGTAACATTTTTTATAGATGTTTTGTTGTTCCTGCATGCAAGAGTCTCTTTTCAACAACACAAAGTCGTTTCCATCCTCTAAAACTAAGTATTACACTGTTAAAATCACACAATTACATGTAGTTGCATCAATGTACCCTTTTCTGCCGCATAATAATTTCCCAATTTTTGTTGCAGGCCTACCAGAAGCCTTGTCAGATTTAAATACATTCTGATGTCACTCTTTTCCACTAAGAGCAGTAATAACACAGGCTGCTGAGATGCAATAACATGGATTTAAGAATGATTTAATGTAATCATGAAGTGTTTCATGTTTTTAGGAGCAGCAAGAGATCCACAAAGTGGAGCTGGTGAACCTTTGAGAATTCAGCGAAAGAGAAGTAGGTGTAAATATATTAAAATGTTGCAGTTGAGAGGAAATTATGAAACTTTTGGATAAAAGTGTTCTTACTGGAAAAGAATGTTTTGAAACTGTGCTTTTATAATACAATTATATGTTTTTCTAAATTTGTTTTCATAAGAATGTCTATTACTGTATTTTATGGACTTGTGTAGACCTGAGAAGAAATACAATCAACAGCTGTTACCAACATGTGACTAAAATCCTATAAAATGTACCCAAGTGAATTACTACTGCAAGTTTACCAAAATCAAATGTGAAATTGCAGAGTACTTTCTCATGATGTTAGGTTTTAGAGCAGTTCTCCATCCCATGTTCAAAATTGAAAATGAACTTACGATGGCCCAGATGGCTCAAGCTCAATTACATTTTTTGTATTTTGTATTTTTCAGTTATGCCATTTATACAGTTCGATTACTTTTTGAAGTTCAGCTTTGGGTTTTCACAGTTCAGTTATGATTTTCTCATAATCCGTTTATGACTTTGACACAGTTTAGTTATGAGTTTCTCACAGTTCAGTTAAAGTTTCACACAGTTCAGTTATGATTTTTTTCAGTCAAAGAGACTGGGTCAGCATTGCTATCTGCAAAGAATGCTGGGGCCACTTACATGTATGCTCCCTTGTGTTTGAGTGCACGCAGTTCGGGAGGAAGTCAGGCGACCAGTGTCAATCCTGTTCTGAGGAAGGGTATCTAAGAGGGTTAAAATATAAGCATCGTGATGATCGTTTAAGTAAATATAGTACTTGTATACTGATCACCTGTGATGATTGTGTCTCCACAGAGTTCAGTTCTCCAGCCTGCCGCAAGCACCTCCAGGATCTGTACCTTGGTGCCATGTCTCAAGTGAACATCAAACCCTGGGATCCTGAAGATACCATCCATATTGACGAAGTTTATACCAGACTTAAATGGGTCCAGCAAGAGAAGACAGTGAGAGGATGGGGGCCAAATGCCCTGGAGGATTATTCTGATGTGTTCACTAAGTCCAGCAAGCACCATGAGAAGCCAAAGCGATTGGTAATCCAAGGAAAAGCTGGAATTGGAAAGTCAATATTTTCAAGTAAAGTAGCAGTGGACTGGGTCCAAGGAAAGAAAGAAGTGTTGAAAAAATTTGAACTGCTAATCGTTCTCAGACTAAGAGAAATGTATTCTGTTCCAACTCTGGCTGAAGCACTTAGTAAGTGTTTAGGATTTGAACGGTGTGAAGCAGAAGAGGTAATTCAATATATGGGTGAGAATCCTGATAAAGTTCTGCTTTTACTTGATGGCTTAGATGAATATGACATTGAAAAATGCAGCGAGGTTATGGAAGTAATTCATGGCCACAGATTACCTGGATGTGTTGTCGTAGTAACAGCCAGACCATGGATGGGAGAAAAAATAGGGAAACATATCGGCACAAGATAATGGGCTTCAACTGGGAAGATATCAAGAAATATGCTGAAAGACACCTTGACACTGGGGAAATTGGTTTATTTATGAAGTATTTACAAGACAATGATTTGTTGTCCCTTGCTGAAATTCCTTTGTTATTACTTTTCTTGTGCTTGTTATGGAAAGAGAGAAAGGAGGAAGAGCTTCCATCAAACAGAACAGAACTTTACAGAGAAATAATCCAGTGCATAATTCATCATCACAATGCTAAGTCAAACACTGTCTCAACTGATGCATTTGATGAAAATGCTGAACTCCTTTGCAGAATGGGAAAGATGGCCCTTGATGCCTTGAGGAGGAATTCTTTGATCTTTTCATATCAAGATCTTGCTCAAGTTGAGCAGTCAAGCCAGATTCTTTCCTTGGGACTTCTTTCCATTTCAAAGGCACCAACAAGAAATCCCAAGGTGATGATATCTTTCTTACACAAATCAGTGCAAGAGTTTCTGGCTGCTTTGTACATCGCATCTCTTACGCAGAGCCAAGAGGAAGAGTTTGAAGTGAGAAACGTTATGGATGACCTGCAGTTAAAAATTAAATACGGCTGGATTGAATGTCAGTTGTGGTATTCAGGAAATGTTGTATATTTTTTGTGTGGACTGTCTGACACTGGATGTGCTCAGGTGTTAAACAAGTTGTGCCATAAAAGAGAAAGTGAGGAAACTAAGAAACAACTGCCACTGGAGTTCTCAGGCTATCCAACAGAGAAGCTTTACTCATTTCACAAGCTGTGTATTGAACTCTTCATGAGTAGGAATAACAGGAATGAGGAAGTTGTTACAGCATTTGTAAACTGCTTGAAAGGTTTCATTGCTGTCACTGAACCTACAGAACATATACTAAGCTTTGTTGTTTCGTTACTGACTGAAAGAAAATGGATAGGATTAATAGTGAGAAAAGACAAGTTTGGTCATCTCCAAACATGTATTTTCAAATCTCTGGAGATCAGACTAAAACAACCAGGAATTAATGGACGCTCCCCTCTTGCTAACAGGTTCTTGCAACAGTTACATCTACTTGAAGTGGAAGGTGTGACCCAATGGATACAGAAAGATGATGATGGCACCTCTCTACTTCAGTATGATATAGAGAGTAGAGATTTTGATCCAGTGTCTAATGAACGTACAGAACTGACCATACTGGATACAATAACAATATATCCTGAGGGACTGTACAGACTGGAGGATGATTACTTTGATACAGACACAATAACGCAGGTTCCTTTTGAGAGGCTTCAGAGACTGAGGGAATTAAGGTTATATGATGAGTTACTTACAGCTGAGATTGTTCATAAGGTGAGTGTTGCTCTTCCCTCCATGGTACATGTGCAAGTAATTAAACTCAGCTATAGACCTGACATAGGAGATGGTAACATGAAGAAGTTGACTCACCAACTGCAACATGTAACCCAGCTACGTAGGTTGGACCTCCGTGAAACAGGGATGGGCAGCACAAGTGGAAGAGCTCTGGTAGAGAGTCTACAACACACTAAATTGCTAGAGATGCTGGACCTGTCAGACAACCCACTTGGTGATGATTGATTGGATAGTTTATCTCAACACCTTCATGAGGTTCCACACCTGAGAATACTGAGGCTCAGTAAGACAAACATGACGGAGAGTGGAGCGAGAACTTTGTCAGGAGGTTTTCATTGTGTTCCTCAGTTAGAGGAGTTAGACCTCTCACGCAACCGACTGGGTGATGGAGGTGTGAGTAGTGTGATACAAAACCTTGCTAACCACCCACACCTTCAGGAGCTGGACCTCAATAGCACAAGTGCGACTATTGTGAGTTGGGCTGCAAATGAGTCTCTGGCTCTCCCCAGGCTCCCTCAGCTAGAGTTGTTAAGACTGTCATGGAACTGTCTGTGTGATACAGCAGCCATTACGAGCAGTTTGTATAATGTTCCTCAGTTGAAGGACTTAGACCTTTCTGACAATCCTTTGTGTGATGCAGCAGTGCAGGCCCTTGCAGCCAGTCTGTACAATGTCCCTCAGTTGGAACGGTTGAACCTATCACGTACACACATGACAGGAGAAGGGTTAAAAGCACTGGCTGGTGGTTTGCACCAGACACCAAAGCTGAGGAGGTTGCACTTGTCATACAACCGTCGTATCACTGACAGTGAAGCCTGGCGGAAGCTTGCTGCTGCCCTGCACCTGACACCAAGGGAGGGGGCCCTGGACCTGACCCACAATTGCTGCACTATCAGTGGACCTGTCCTGGAAGAACTGGGGGCTTTAAATGATCATCTGTAAGTTACTTTTATTGTTTTATTGAGTCTGTAAAACCTGATTTCCCTAGGAAACAGTAACTTTTAGTTTTGATTTCTCACATTGAGATATACATTCATAACAGTTGAAGTATGTGAGTTAGTAGTTTATAAGGTTCATGTTTTATGATTGTTTAAGTTATGTGGTTTATTTGGAAAACTCTCAGTTTAAATCAGCCATTCTAGCTATTATCTATAATCTATGTTTTGTAATCATATAACAATCTTTTAGAATTATTCTGTAAATGGATACTGTATCTTTAATGACTTTATGAAACGAAATAACTGACCTTGAGGATTTTTGGGGTTTTTTTTACTTTTTGTTATACATTATTGAATCCCCAAATTTTGGTTTTCTCACCAGTGAAAATCTTTTCCCCCATCAGTTGAGACTCGTTGGCACAAATGATGCATTGTAACTTGTTCAGTTTTTCTGTGATACTTGTCACAACCCGTTATGAATTTCTCAAGCAAATGTTACAAGATAAGCTGATTATAGTGCAAGCAAGCCTCTGACATAAATTGTGAATGGACACTTAACAGTTTGAGCATCCCTGCGAAAACTCTAGTTGTGAGATTTAAGCATACTATTTCAATTTTGAAAGATCAGCATTTTGTAGATGCCAGTTCAGTTTATTTTCTCACAATTATACGGTTTGTTTTGCTACTTTTGTAAAGATAAGTAAGGTGTTCATACTTTTTGTCCTCACTGCAAAATGACTTTATACTTTCAGCCTTCGTGTGTTTTACATTTTTACAATTAGAATAAATCGATTAGGTATTGTAAATAAGTATTTTAATGCATAGGATTATTCAGATTTTAAAACATTGTAACATATTTTAGTTTTAAAATTGCTATTTGTAACATATTTTTAATACAGGACCTCGCTGAAAATCACACTGTGAGTGAGCTTCCTGTCATAAATATTGTTATAAATAAATAGATAAATAAGTAAATAAATAAATAAATAAATGTTAAATAAATAAATAAATAAATAAATAAATAAATAAATAAATAAATTGTGAATCTTTGTCTTAACTTTGTATAAAATATCTGTCAATATCTACTCTAGCCACTTCTAGCAACTAATTTTTTTAGAACTTTGGAATAGGGATTTATTCAGTGGAGGAGGGTTATAATATAATAGAGGCTTGGGTTTGCTACAATTTTTCAATGTTTTTCTTGTTACATGCCTGGGTTTTTTTTACGCATGTAAACATGAAACTGGGGGCTCACTACAACTTAGAGGCTTTGGCCCAGGTCGCACTGGTGGACGAAAACATCTTCGGCCAACTGTAGCCATGCCAAAGGTTTTGAAAGAACGAAACGAACATAGAATTCTTTTGTTTGAAATTTTGTCCAGGCGGAGTACTCACTTTCAAGGCAAAACTGCAGAGAGAACAAAGGTGTTCTCTGTGTCTGTCAATTACGTCTTGCTATTTTGGGGTACATGTCCATTAGAATTTGGCCACATGTCGATTTAGAAATGTTTTTTTGTATGTATCGCAATTACTTGGGACAGCAGAATGGGATATGTAAACAAAATACTTTTGCTTCCGTTCGTCCGAGAATTGTTCTGCTTCGAGGCATGAAGATGGCATCTGACGTTTCCATCCGAAAAATCAAGCAGTTGAGCAAAAGTAGATCGCGCTGGGGCAAGGAATGTGATGATAAGATTTCGACAGTATTAGTTAAAATTATTAGAGCACTTCAATTTACCACATTTAAACCACTGTTAGTTAAAATTAAACAACTTCGCCTGCTAGTGTGACCGGGGCCTTAAGAAATACTGGGAGCTCAAATAAGAAATCCTCCCTATATACTGCAAAGTGCTTTCTAAACTAACATAAAATTACTAAGGAAATGTTTACCGATAAACCCTGTTGACGTATTCACTGCAGCGACAATCTGAACGATTATATAGAAATTTAGTACACTGACTGTTTCAACTTTGGATTACCTACCACTAACCTGAAAGTGTTTGCTGTTGAATAGGCGATTTTAAAACAATCGTTTGTTAAAGGAAAAAGTGTTTCGTTGCTTAGTTTGAGCAGCCATAAAAAGGGAAAATTGCGCCATGCGTTTTAAGTTTAAAGTGGTTTGTTTTTATATCAATCTTGTTTTACAACTGGTATTGAGCACAATGTTGACAATGATGATGATGATGATTAACAAATTTCTGGAAAGTAGTTTGCGTCGAGGGTTCAACTTGTTGCCATGCCAACATTGTTTTGACGCCATATTTTGTAAAGTTTCGTTTTGTCTATTTTTTTCTCCATATGTCTGAATATATCAAACAAATGCTTTTTTTAGTCTTGAAGTCGGTTTAGCGATATATTTTGGAATATGATTGATATTACAAGTCACTTGTGACGTCATTTAAGTGTTGATCAATTAGTTCTAAGAAATCTAAGATGGCGGCAATGAGCACTACACGGTACATGTATCAAAGTTTGAAGCATTTCATGTCGGAGATTTGTTTTTGAGAAAGTTTGTACACAAAACAGAAAAGGTTGAGTGACAATGATGTATTTATTTGAGTCAAGTATTATTTTTACCGTCTATTAATAGTTAAAGTGATGTTTGAACATTAAACTTGCACTGAAGAAACATGCTTTGAAAGACTGAAGTTCTGTAAAAAGCATAAAAATTTCTACTAACGAAGAGTTTGGTTATTGATTTATGACATTTTATTTGGCTTTTCTCCAAAGTCACAAACGTATGTAAACTTTTCTGCTTTTTTCTGCGAGATTTTGTAAAATTGCCAAATTTGGTATTTTATGACGTCGTTATGATGTCTTCATTACGTCATATGTCAATTAAACTGCATCAATTTGATTGCCTTACAATTGCCTGCTAGACCATTAAATTTTGCCTCAATATCTTAATTAGTTTTAGAGTTAGGGTCCCAACGGCACCTCCCACCATACCTAATTAGGGTTAAAACTTGACCTTTTACCTCTTTCAAAGACAAGATGTTTCCAAGTTTTGAGGTGCTTTCAAGTGTAACTAAAAGAACCGTGAACACGAAGAACTATTTTTGGATGCGTTTCTAGGGATGAAAAGCTTACCATATAACACTCCAGCCGGCATGCAAAGGGTTTGACCTACTACTTATGCAAGTTGGACATTTTTTATTTGATTGGCTGACAAACAAGACTTTGAAACTCTGTGAAACTGTCAGATGGACGAGTTTGTTGTAGGATAGAAAAATACCGCCTAGAAGCTCTGGACATTTTAGTTTCGAAAAGGGTTTTTGGTGAAGTTATAACTGGGACCGGGGGGATAAGAAAGAGCTTGTAGTTGCAGGCAGGGGATAAAAAAGCGTCTGGTGAAGAGAATGGTATCATTTCTCTTTTAAAAACGTTTCAATTAATGGAAAAAAGTGAGAAGATGGTTTTCCACAGCCACTTTGAGGTGAAATTATTGCGTACGCCTTACTTTTGTTTTAATGGTAGTTTTACAATTTGTGGAGTGATAGAACAATATGTTTTCCTTGAAAATAATTTTTGTAGATTTAAAAGCCGCAAAACCCTGAAAGAAGTAACAATGAGCAAAAGAAACTAAGTCCAGCTAAGAGTTTTTCAGTTGTACATTGAAAACGTTTTTGATTTGTCACATTTGATGTTTATTTGAGGTACCTGGACTTAAACAACAAAGATGGGTTGTTCGAAAGTTGGTTAGAAAGGTTGAATGTTTAACCCACTATTGGGTTGACTGCCCTGTAGACTGATTTGGGCTTTCGTTTCGGGTTTACGTAATGGATTTCCTTGGACTTTATAACAAGCAGACTTCGTGATCCTAGATACAGAAATTCAAAGCTGAACCCACTTTCGAACAACCAGGCTCGGATACGAGATAAGAGTAGCTAGAGTATAGAGGGGATGGGGTATAGGAGCTATGTTTAATGAAGTTTAATTGATTTTTAAATCGTTAAAACAATTGAATCGTTCATTTGATAATAAAATACGTTGCTGCCTGAGCCCGGTTGTTCAAAGCCCGATTTAGGATTATTATTATTATTATTATTATTATTATTATTATTATTATTATTATTATTATTACTATTGTTATTATTATTATTATTTTTATTACTAATCCTGGGTTAACTCTATAGCTTCTATTAAGAGTAACAGTTAGCCCAGGAATAGGACTAATCGGGTTTGAACAACCGGGTCCATGGGAATATTTGCGTAAAATAAATAAAGTGTTTCAAAAATAGCAATATTTGACAATTTTTGACATGGTGTTCTGGGCCCGGTTGTTCAAAGCCTGATTAGTACTAATACTGGGTTCACTCTTAAAGGGGCAGCTTCACGCTCGCTTCATTCAAAACTGCTGCTTTCCAAAACTAGTTCCTTTCATTTCTACCCAAAATACGTTGATAAATGCGACTTAATTTGACAAAGAAACTCTTCCAGCAAACAGAATTGTCGAGGATCAATACAGTTGGGAACCGTATTGCACTGCTTAATAATTTATCCTACGGGCCAATACTAAATTCGCTTCATCGCTTACAACTGAAATCCGTTTCAATCTACCTCGAAATCAAACCATCCGTATCATCTTTACAACCTTTAAGGTAGAAATATGCTTGTATTGTTTGTAGCAGAAGTTATTTTTGTATTTTTAACGTCTTATGCCAAGCCATGGAAAGAATTCGAATTCAAAGCGTGAAACAGCCCCTTTAATTATTAAAACCTATAGAGTTGACTAGATTTACCACCAATCGGGCTTTGAACAACCGGATCCTGACATTTTGAAAAGGTTTCCCCAGACTAACACCAGTTGATTCACAGCGGTGGTAGTAGGTCGACCAACCTTATTGAACTGCCGGGCAAACAAAAAAACGTTTGTCTAGAGATGACAGCTGCCAATAATTATTAATACATGCATGAAGAAACAGATGTGTTCCTCGATTGATAACAGTTTCAAGTATGCAGATAGTAGGGTTACTTGTGTAAATAAAGATTTTGTATCGCCTCTCATTGTATATCTGTTAATGTTGGCTTTTAGCTGTAGAAACATGAGTGAAAACTGTTCGCTTTTATTATTAACAAACTTATCTACTGTTTTGTTATCT
>JAOBYH010075328.1:0-10070 GCA_025403525.1 Umimayanthus kanabou | reverse complement strand
CGCACTCCCCGAAAATGATCATACGGGTATGGTTTTCAGGCCGACTAACTGGTGTGAAATGGGGTGTAAATTTTGCCTGATTAGTATGAAAAAGAGTGTTATTTTCGCGGTGAATCGACTGTGGAACTCTAAGTTATCCTTTAGTAATCTTTGGTGTTTTCTCCCTCAGACATTTACTTCGCAAACGCCACGCTTTAGGATAAGCAAAACAGTGGCCCGTTTGTATTTATGTGTGTACTGAATCGTTAACATCGGACCGGGCGTTACACGCGTATTCCTATGTCTGGTCTGAAATAGGGTATTGATTTCTTAAGTTTGGTCTGAAATAGCTAGAGTATAAAAAATCGGGTTTTCGAGTCTGAAATGGGGTCTGGATTTTACGGCTTGGGCAGCACACCCCACCCAAAATGAGGGCGAATCTCCCCCCCCCCGGTGTGTAAATCATCCTATTGCCTGTGTGGCCCTTTCCCCGGTAAACATTTCGCGGCATGTCTGATATGTGTGTCGTATCCCAATGTCTGATAATCAGCTTACTCGTGTCGTTTTCCTCATCACGGCTGAGTCCTGTCTATTTATATAATTACAGTTAGTTGCAATTTCCGTACATCGTTTTCCAAAACGAAACATAGCCAAAACAATTACGAGAAAAGTAAGCCTGTGACGTAAGGGCACATCACTTGATGGTAAACGTCCTGTTCGGTTGGCCATGTTACCATGGCAACAGAGGCTGCGGCCGGCCAAGATGGTATTTTAAACAACAAAACTCGAACTTCCCTGCATGTCATGCCAGCACTGGGGTGCACCACTGCACTTTGAACTTTGTCAAAATTGGAAACTCCTGAATGACAAAGCTTTCGCTTATTTTTGCTGATACATTATATAGCTGATAACAAGGAAAGGATAGATTGTGCGAGGTGATTGCGTGATAGTGAAAACTCAAAAGACCACATCGGCGCATGTGATGACCTGTGATTCAACAAATATCTAAGTCAGTTTCTCTCTGATTTGTATCCGAAGGAAATAAGACCAGCAGAGAAGGTCCGAGAAGTTAGTTGCACCCCAAGGCTTAACTTTTATATCTGGTTTGATGTCTGTAACATTCCAGAGCTAACTGAGCGAGTGCATGTTTGCCTGTGTAATCGTTACCCTAGCAAAAGTTACAAAAGTAAACAAACACAGAAAAATATGCATATCATTCAGTGCCGTATCCAGACAAAAAAACCCAAGGCGAGTATCGGAGATCATAGTCAGAAGAAAAACTTTTCAGGTATTTCCTCAAAACCACGCCAATACGCAGAAAAAGAAATTAAGATGAGGCAAACTGAGCACTTTCCACTTATTACGGCGGAGTATCATTATGCATATCCAGCGAGTTCCGTAGTCAGGGAGACTGGTGAATATCACGGTGAATACTTACAGAATTTATTCATATTCTGATATTGACTATTGTCCATGCATCCACGTGTCTACGCACCTACAAAACCATTTCTTAAAATATAGTTAAAACCACTGAACAATTCCTTGTGTGGTACAATTCCGGGCACAATACAGTCAAACGGTGACACGATGGATTCGATGTTGTCAAGCATCAAATCACTTTGCCATAATTCCTGGGCTGCTGCCGAAAGAAATATCCGGAATTACTGTCATACTACTTTCTTTCTGATGCATGACTTTTTTTGCGGAAGAATATTAAATTCAGGACTTAATGACAGGTCTAAAGAGAAGCGAGTCTCTGATTGGCTTACAACCCAGGTCGGGAAGTGACGAGTTTGCATGACTGTGGCACTTTTTAAGTCTGCTGACGTAAAACGCAAGTTTGCAAGTTAAAACACTCGAGCAAACGGCTGTAGAGCACTCCAACTTTCACGCCTCGGGGGTTCCGACGCCAAACAAAAAGCGGGGAAGTGATTAAGAATTTTCCAGCGCCGAACAATACAAACTGTCACGAGTTTTGGTCCACCGCTTTGAAGGGACCTGATGCAGAACGAGGTTTTGTTTTGACTCATAATTCATCTTCCGCTATTTTTAGTGCCTCGATATTTCCTTTGTTGTGGCGTATATACATAAAGTGTATACCGGCTTTGAGTTCAGACCACAACACTACATGACCGAATGTGTACCGCCGCTTATAAACACAAAGCGCTTTCAGAGGGAAGGCAAGCAAAGATGGGCAAGTGTTACTTTGCTCTGCCTTCATGGAACTTCTCTCAAATCAGAGAAATTGTATCAAGCTACGATGGATGGGATATCGCTGGTTTGCTATTTCAAATCCCGCTACAGACTTTATTCCTGCTCGGAACTTTATTTCTCACAGTGCAAATTACGTGGATGAGAGTACGAGCAAAGGTTTCCAGAACGCCGAAAGAGGCTACGATTCAATTACCTAAACGAAAAACTGTACAGTACAAAGATTTCACACTCAAAGAACTGGCCAGGTATAATGGGGTGACAGGGCCAGAAGGCGATAGAATTTACGTCGCGGTAAATGGAAAAGCTTTCGACGTTTCTTCCGCCAAAAATTACTACGGCCCCGGTTGTTCCTACTCCGTACTTGCCGGTAGGGATGCAAGCCGCGCTTTCGCCACGTTTTCGCTGGCGGAGCTAACAACAGTGAAAGAAAACCAAGAACCTGACGATTTATCCGACTTAAATCCACTCCAGTTGGATAGTCTATACGAGTGGGAAATGCAATTCGCAGAGAAGTATACATGCGTGGGTCGGATTGTGAGATATCATCAACCTGGTCGTCTAGAAGACTTGTGTACGAATCGACTTCTAGCATTTCTGGAAGATGACCCACAAAACATAAACAAACTGCCTCTTCCAACGAGGATCAAACAGAGACTGATTGCTGTTGGGAAAGCACACTTTTAAGTTCTAATTTTGTACATTATTAACGTAAAAAGAGTATTTATTGTTGTATGTATATATTTTAGTATAAAGAGATCTATCACAGAGCCATCCATAATCCTAAATATGTATTCGGTGGACTGATAAATGCTATATATCTAGGTTTTGAAGCAAGTCAAAACAACTGAAAAAATACGTACAGGCAGGCCTGTTGTAAATTTTTCTTGACAACAATGTAAAATAATTGCCAAAACAAAATTTCTGCTGGCGAGTGAGGAAGCTTTATAGCAACCATAATAATAATATATGCATCGTGGTGGCTAAATAGTAAATATCAAATTTATATGTTACTGGTACTTCGAAAGCGAAATGAGAAAGAAACTCCCAAATTGTGAAGTCGTTAGAGTGACACGTATATCTCTATATATTTTAAAACACTCATATTGAGCTGTTATAATACATTTTACAGAAAAAGCTTGACAAACAAAGAAAATAAAATTTATGATAAAAAACTGTTTGATCTGAATATTTATTTTGACCAGCAACACATGTCAGTACAACCACAAGTGTTCTTATCCTCACGTGTTCCGCGTGGTCTGGACTGGTAGTTCAACAAGAGTCGGCTTAGGAGTTGACTTAGCAGCAGGCGAAATCAAAAAATTACCCAGAAAACTGGTTTCCAAAATGGCTTTTGACTGTCAGCTGTGAACCAACGGCGCTTTTGAGAGAACGAAGTCGGCCAGCGCGCGGGAAACCCCTCTGCCAGCCGAACAGCATGAAACGAAAAAACAACTTTTTGGGGTAACGAGACGAGACTGGGTCGGTCTCAGGGCGGCAGAGAAGACGAAACGATCAACGATTCCTTACTAAGCTACTTTATTATCTCAGGCAAGGAATTTGAAATTTATCATCTAATCCATGCAATTATAGAATTAATTCTGTTAATGTGCGAGTTATTGTACTATGTATATAAGAATGAGTAAGTTTCTTACCACCCCCGTTTCTTCAGTTCAAGAGCCGTGTAATCATTATTTTTAAAATTTCAGTTACGAAAAGGTGACTTTTTATTATGATTATATCAACGACAGTGCGGTTGTTACTGCCCGATATCTAACCAACAGGTGGTCTATACACGTGGTCGTACGTCAATCAAATTCTTTGGGGATCGCGCGTCTGCAAAAAGTTTTGATTTTTGAATCGGCTTGCGCGAGTCTTCAAGCTTTATATGAACCACTTTGGCTGCGGTCACACCAGCGCTTGAACGCGCTAGAAGCTTGCTTGCCAATGAGTGATATGCTTGCATTTTAACGTGCAAGGAAACGCTGTGCAAACAAAAACCTATTTGCAATAAACTTCTAGCGCCATGCAAGCGCAAGTGCGACCAATCACCAACAATGCTTCCACTTTTTTGTATTGCATGGACTGAAACTGTTCGCGAAAGATCTGAACAGGCAGTGGCAGAAATCAGAGGCAGACCTTTCTTCAAATCGCTCCAACCTGTCATGCAATGAGGTCACTGTTAGAAAGATTTATTAGTAATCGACGAGACTCATTCTTCCAACGCACTGAACAGTTTTGGTGGGTGGCTTCAACGGAAGGAAATGCGTATCACTTCCTTTTCCTGAGTTGTTATGAGGGCCCCCTTCAACTCTTAGTAAGAACGAAAAATTTGGTATCGGTTTTATTTAAAAATTATTTTGCTGATTCTGCACTATAAAATGATCACGTACTAACATTTTCGGATGCTTTAAAGTGAAAACTACTTGTCGCGTCCTCTGTCTACACTTCATTTATACATTTATTATGTAGCACATGCAGTAGCTGTTGAGTGACAAAGATTTGGTTCTCAAGGGTGGCAGAAATATTGATATAAACAATTCGCTTATCATTCGATAGAAATACTTTGGGAAGACCATGGAGTTGCGCGTTGCGTTTTATCTTAATATCTAGACGTGCATTACATCATCTCAGTTAACTTCAATATTTACATTTCAGCTCACTGAACTGGATCGGCAAGTCGGATCATGTCAAGACCAAAGCTGCACGTGCGGCTGTATGAGCAAGCACTTTTGTTTTACGAATATTACAAAAAGCTACAAAACAGATTATATTTTGCTGTTTTACCTACACTATAAATAAATATCCTTACATTTCTGCTTTACAAAGAATTTCGTGTAGGGACTGTAGCGCCATCGTGATTAGACACCCATACAATGACTTAAACTGAAATTTGGTATTGAAGATCAGATTAGCAAAAATATGCACCACAAAGGGCCAACCAGAGTTTTGCACGTCGTCTTTGCCAAACAAGTGCGTTGTCGGACGATTTCTGGAAAATACTTTTGAGCTTGTCAGGCCATTTCTGTCTTCGCGCCTTATGACGTTGTCTGATATGGCCCACCGGTAACTAAAACAAGACTAAAAGTACTTCTGATCGGGTAACTACATTTCTCATTTTTATTCCGGTTCTTTAAAACCAAGAAGTACAGATATGGACTTTATTTTAATGCCGGTAGCGACATCCCCATTGATGAAACTTGGTCGTTACTTATTTGTCAACAAACCTCTGACAGTTTGGATCAAACCCTTTCAATTCCTGACTATCGAAAGGGCCAAGGACTGTCTCAAGAGGGTCGAGGGGCAATTTTTCTCGTCTTGAAAACAATGAACACTAATAATAGATGCACATACCACGGAACAAAGCTAACGTTAGCTGATTTTAAGAACAAAGGAAAAGCGTATTAGTCCAAGAATGAGCTCACGCTTAAACTCCTTTGTTTAAAAATTATGGAAACTGGTCTGACGCACTGGAAACACACAGCAGGAACTTGTTTGATCTTTCACCGGTCCCCAGAACTTTCGAGCTCTCGTTAATCGATTTTATTTCCGCTACTTTCCACCAAACCATTATGTTGTCTTCTCTGTTACCAAATACGCCAAACTCGTTCTAATTCTTGTTTTGCAAAAACTTAACTCGCGCGTACTAACCGAACCAACCGGACAGACAAGATATCAGCCATTGTCTAATAGCTCACGTGATGCAAGTCTGCCATGCCTCTCCGTTCGCTGTCATGTGTAGTTGTCAAACTTCTCATCAGTATTGTGTACTTGACACGGATTCTTAAAGTAGTTGCCCAAATATGCTAACTATCAGGAACAAAGCATCTGATAAACGATACAACCATATTTTACCCTTCCTTCTACTTTTTGTGAGTTTCTGGTACATACATGTGTGAGGTGACAAAACTTTATAGCTTGAGTATAGTAGTGAAAGAACTGCGCCCAACACAAAACAATATAGCGCAAGAAATTTGAATATTGAGGAACAGATTTGAAAATTTATGCAGAAGAAAATGTCAGCCATTTCAGCTGCTTTTAATGTAAAAAAATGAACAAGTCTTCATTTGATATTCCAGTTCTACTGTTTGAAAACTTTCATTTCAATGTTGAGGGGCAACATGACTAGAGAGAGAAAAGTGATTTTCATACTGTTCTAATTCCAACCTTGAAATCATACTACGCACTTTGGACTGGGCACTTCAGTGTTAGGTGTTTGGCGTACTGCAGTCTGAATTTAGTGGAAGGCTTTTAAAATGAAAACTTTGCAGCACTGCAGTGGTCTGCAGTCTTCTGTTGTTATGAACAATATTAATGAGGGGGCGTGAAAAAGTATTCCAGACATTCGAAGTATTCGACAAGTTTACCGAATACATCATTACCCTTAATAACAGTTTGATGTCGGAAAAGTAAGTAAAAGTTTAGCAAGTTTTTATGGACGAAATGTTTTTCATTTCAGTAGATTCTGTAAGCAACGAAATTGACCAAAGGCCACAACAAAGCAAGACAAAAGACAAACCAAATAATAGACAATGTTTGGCCAACGGTGCAAACAAAAGTAAACTACCCTGATCACAAATGTTGGTGCACCGCAATTGTGTTTATATAGAACACCGTGTGTAAAAACGTCCTAAATACCCTCTTAATCCCCCTCCTTGAAAAGAATTCCGTGTAACTTTATTCACAGTGTGTTATGTAACGACCGCAAATAAATAAATGATTGGTAAAAGCCGAGGGAAGGGGATATCAGTTCCCACTATCACTATTTTGCTACAAAACGAGATGTATATGGCAACATGTCCACGTACCATAAAATTTGGGAAAGCATTAATTGTATCTCTCTCTGCGATTGTTTTCTGATCTTGAAAGTTGTTATGCGGCGTGGTTGACTCATATGTATACTGATTGGCGGAGAATTTGCTGATGTAGCATATATTACAAAGGCCGGGCGGGAACGTCTTGTAAGTAAGCCCGAACTCCCGAGTGTTTACGAAACTGAAGTCTTTTGAGCACCGTGGAATTTTTCCAATATTATGTAAATAAAATCATATGAATATGACGATCACAGAAACAATACCGTAAACGCTTGTTAACTTTGAATGTATATTAGCTTTGTTCAGTCAAAAATGTATTTGAAAACCGAAAATGCAAGGCAGAACTGAGCTACATGCAGCTTTTTACAGCAGGGCAAGAGGTATAATAAAAAGTATATTCCAGCAGGGGGTGTAAAAAGCATATTCCAAAACAATGATCAATGTAAACTTCTGGTAACATTTCTACTATTTCTTTCATCCTTTAATCATCTTAAACCTCCCCCCGCCTCCCCCACGCTAGCTATAAAAGCTCGTTGTCGTAAGAAGGAGATGCGTGTAAAAAGGGTAGATGTAAATAGCATCAGTAGATAATCACAACGTCACCTTTCTAAACTGTTCTTTTAAAGGAACGTCTAGATAACTGTTTGTATTCTTCACCGAATGAATTCCAGAATTGGCTCCCGTAAATCGAAGGCTAAATTGACCATAATTTGTTCTAATTAGTTGAAGACTGTTTGATTGTCTAACAGCTAGCCTACTACTACATTTATGTCTTTTACTAGTTTTTTCAAGGAAATCATAGAAAGCCTTTGGTAATATCTATCAGCATACTCAATGTTAGCTTAGCTTGCCCTATTTTCTGTCAAAGCACCAAACTCTCCGTCTGCCGTTTCTAATCTTTCTAGCCCAACAATCAAGTTTTTCGATGTTTCTAAGCGGATCATATGCGGACTCATTTACGTACAAAATTGAAGTTAAATGTTTGAACTTTTTAACATTTCACCTCCACTTCACGATATAACTCTTTTTCGCGTAATTCAACCCGACTTTAAGTGTCATTTCCGGTCTAAATCAAATAACAAATACACGCTTTTTCTTAAATAAGAACAAACTTTATAAGAACACCCAGGCTGAGATTTTGCCCAGGATTTAAGAACAAGCTAAGAACAATCACCATGCTGAAATTTTGACCAGACCAATTTAATTTAAGAATCTTGTTCAATCCTTGTACACAGATTGAGATGTACATGTATTAAGTTCATAATAATAATTCTAAACGCTCTTTTCATTCTTTTTAAAATTTTTTGAAGATTGTATAGCACGCTACATGAATACAAAGACTTGTTAGAACTAGCTAGCTTCCAGCGCCCGATGACCCAAGCAAGCCGAGCTCGTCACGTTCGCGGACGCTGTATTGACAGTTTCAATATTTTATCGCATACTGCTGGATGAAAAAATAACAAGGCAGAACAATTTAAGAACAATTTGAGGCTGAAATCGCCAAAAAACTAAGAACAACCCAGCCTCCGCTGAAAGTTACTCGTTCTTATAAAAAAAAAGCGTGTATACGCGTGGGAATACACTGAGATAAAGACCCAGTAGACTTTGGTTGTTGGTTTGAAGTTCGCCTTAGTTAGGCGATTATATGAGGAGACATGCTCGGGCACAAACACCTTATTTAAAATACAGAAAGAATAGGATGTTCGTAAATTTGCTGTTGAGTTTTAAAACTGGCGACTAAATTAAATTAAATTCAACTGTAGAGTGTAGCACCACGTCTAAACAGGCCTAAAAACATTTTATTACTTTCTCAAAAGCGTAACAACATCCGGTGTTATAGAACAAGTGTGTTCTGTGCCACTCGACTCGCGTGTTTATACTCGTCCGCGTACTACGAAAAACACATATATAAAAAATATAGTTCTGTGACTAAGGTAGCCGGGCAGCAAACTTGCCGGGTGGCGAAACGACATCTATCAGGTGGCGAACTGGTAGGTGGCGAACTTGCTGGGTGGCAAAAAGACAGTTATTCGCCCATAGTGCTGACTCACTTGGCAAGTCGAGCCCGCAAGCCGCGCGGGCGAATATTGCTAGTTATTGCTGCCAAGCTACAAGAGGGAAGGGAAGTTAACGTTTCATAACAAAGAGACACTACGAAACTAAATTGTACAAGAAAAACTGACTGAGAAAGCTAATCAACCAGTAAAAGTGATTCACTGCTCATACCAGTTAATTTTTTGTAAGATTTCCACTTATTGAAATTTAAAGATATACAAAAACTAGAACTTCGTCAATTTTCTATAAAACATCAAGGTTCAAGAATATTTAACTCACTCAGCAATGAAATTAAGGAAACCCTTTACTAAAAAACTTAAGTGACATCTGATTTCAAGTTATTCTTACAACTGATATAATTCGAATCGTATTATTTCATACATCTACACATATATAGAACATTCTTGTCAGACATCCTCGCCATTAACTTATTCTTTTATCTATACTCGACTATTATCTGCTGGCAAATAAACTGTTATACTGTTGACCTTATAGTAACAGTTTCTTCATAAGAATTAAGATTGAAAAACAGCCAACATTTAAGAACATGCTAAGAACACCGTCATCCCTGAAAATGATTTCAGCCAATCACAGGCTAGATTACTGTTGTGATTTTTCACGAAATCGCGACAGTTAATGATTTCAGATGAAATCACACACAGTTTGGTTTCTCTCTTGAAAGTCAGCTGCAAAAATAAAATTTCCCTCAGCGTGGAATCATTGTATCGCTTCATAGAAAATTAAAAGGGGAGAAAACGAAGCGAAACACGTACGCGTTCATTACAAATTCCCGCCAAAACTTATCTCTGGAAGGTGTGCGGTGACTGCGGTCTCCCAAGCGCGGGAAACTGGTGCGTGCGTGCGTTCACACATGAATAAAGTTTCTCAAGTCGAGAGATTTTTGTTTTCAAAAATACAATTTTTGGTCAGGGATGATGAACATGTAATCGTGCAGGTTTTTGCTCGATTCGGGAAAATATCAGGGCTTGTTTTGTCTCGCCATGGGTATTG